>PVJN01000850.1:0-144938 GCA_004026805.1 Lasiurus borealis
ACATTCAGAATTGAAGGGCAGATAAAGAGCTTCACAGATAAGAAAAAGCTAAAGGAGTTCATCAACTCCAAACCAGTGTTATATGAAATGCTGAAGGGTACTCTTCTAGAAAAGGAAGAAGAAAGAGGTAAAAGCCAAAAAATTATGAACAAATACATATCTATCAACAAGTGAATCTAAAAATTAAGTGAATTAAAAAATTGATCAACAGAATAAACTGGTGAATATAATAGAATCAGGAGCACAGAAAGGGAGTGGACTGTTAATTATTAGGGGGAAAGGGGTGAAGGGTGTATAGGGAGAGACTGGACAAAAATCATACAGCTATGGATGAGATCAATGGGAGGGAGCTAAGGGCAGAGGGAGGGGTGGGAGCTGGGTGGAGGGGTGCTATGGAGGGGAAAAAAGAGAAACAAATATAATAATCTGAATAATAAAGATTTAATTAAAAAATGGGCAACCGACCTTTTCTTTGAAAATAGAACCTTTTCAAAAGACGACAGAGGAAGGCCAAAAGACACATGAAAACATGCTCAACATCACTAATTATCCAAGAGATGCAAATCAAAACAACAATGCGATACAATCTCACACCTGTCAGAATGGCAATCATCAACAAATCAACAAATGACAAGTGTTGGTGAGGATGCGGAGAAAAACGAACCCTCGTGCACTGCTGGTGGGAATTTAGACTGGTGCACCCACTGTGGAGAACAGTATGGAGTTTCCTCAAAAAAGTAAAAATGGAACCCTTGTAGGTAAGTAACTGTTTTTCTCTCACTGCTTTCAATATTCTCTCTTTGTCTTTTGCTCTTGGCATTTTAATTATGATGTGTCTTGGTGTGGTCATCTTTGGATTTCTTTTGTTTGTGGTTCTGAGTGCTTGCTGGACTTGTAAGTCTATTTCTTTCACCAGATGTGGAAAGTTTTCAGTCATTTTTTTTTTGTATTTCAAATCTTTGACTTGATTCTTGCCTTCCTCTCATCTGCTGTTAGGTCTCTACATAATTTTTTTTTTTTTAATTTTAGTCAGTGTATGTTTAATTTTTAGTTGGTCCTTTTTCATCTCCTTTTGGGTCTCGCTAAATTTATCCATCTTTTCTAGGAAATTCTTGAAAAACCTTATAACAATGATTTTGAACTCTATATCCAGTCATTTGTTTTCCTCTATTTCTTTCATTTGTGATCTGTTCTTTTGTTTCTGCATTTTTCCTATGAAGGGAGAACTTCTGTGCTGGAGTCAGCCTTATGATACAAGACTTGCAAAATTGCAAAAGCCTTTCTGTTCGGCTTGGATGGGGTGGAGTCTCAAGGATGAGCAGAGACAGCCTTGACTTCCAGTCAGCCCTGCTTTACTTGGCCCTTGGGTCTCAGCTGCAGCCCTGTATGTGTGTTTGTGTGCATATGCGTGCGTGTCTCAAGACCTCTGCCTTTCCAGTGTCCTCGCACTACGGGGTACCTGTGTCCTCGCACTACGGGGTACCTGTATGAGTCTGGGTCCTCAGGGTCTTGCCCAAACCGGGGTTCAGAGCAGTTAGAAGTGGATTTCAGCGCAATTGGGAGGTTTTGTCTTTCTCTTGCTAGAGAAAGCCAGTGGCACAATCAGCAATCCATCCTCTCTGCGCAGTGGTGTGCACGCCTCTAGACTCCTGTTTTTTTTTTTAGTTCCTCTGAGTTTCCGTGCACTCCTCCCTTTTCATGACACTCCAGATTTCCACCATATGAGTCTCGCCCAGACCTGGGGTTCAGTGAAATCGGATCTGGGGTTCAGTGCAGTCACGAGTTTCTGTCTCCCTCCCGCTAGAGGAATCTAGCCACGCACTCAGCCTCCCATCCTCTACCTCAGCTTTTTGCAGCTCCTCTGAGTCTCCATGAACCCCTCTCTTTCATTCTAGTTGTAAAATTTCCACTCAGCCAGCTTTCCTGTGGTTCTGGATAATGTCCCTTCTGTCTTTTAGTTGTAGTTTTGAAATTGTTGTGTGAGGCAGCAGTTTAGGTGTTCACCTATGCTGCCATCTTTTTTCTCTGTTGATTTTATTTTAAATGTTTAATCCAAGAACTAGTTGGTTTGCCAAGATGCAGTAATATTACAGAGTTATACTTAGCCTTGCCTATTGGGGAAAGATCTATAGTTTTACAGTCATTTAGTTTCCAGGTTGGACTAAGAATGGAAGGGGATAAAATAATGCATAACTTTTCCCAGTTTTCCATATTGTTCACCACACTGAGGTTCTGCACTTTTAACAATGATTATAAAACTTCCTCTGCCTAGTCCCAGTCCTTCAAGGTAAAAAATTCTGTAAGTGTCTGAAATAGCAGGTTTCCAACCTTGTGTTTGTATAATACTTCTGGATTTCTGGATTTAATTATATTTGACCCAGTAAAATGAGATTTACATATTTAAAATGGGCTTCCCCTGCCCAGATATTAGCATGGTTCTTTATTGTTCTCATTGATATCAATCTTAGCAATATATCGTGGGACAACCAGACATATATGTTCCCTAATGTAATACAATATAAAATTCTGAGCAATGCCTATGAAATATTCATGCCAACAATACTGCACTGAAGCTAATCAAGCTTTCAGCTCTAACTTTCAGCTTACAAAAGATACAAGGGAAGGAAAGAGAGTTAATTGACATCATCTCTTCCTGTCCTGTAGTCCATCACTCTAATATTCCTGACTTTTCCTGCATACTCAAATCCCTCTGTCTTAAATCTCTTCATTGCACTTATCAGGAAAACCCCTGCTTTTGTTGAACCCAGTTCCCCATTCTCTGGCCCATCTTCATGCCTACATCTTAACAACTACTTACAGCTGGTATAAACCACACAACCATGCTGGCTGGTATAATTTTGAATCTCTGACAAAAACCTGAAATGAGCCCTTGGGACTCTTGTAATTCCACTTCAAATCTCCAAAACCACTTTCCTCTTCCTCACTCTCAACTGATCATCCTGCTTTTCATTTTACTAAAGAAATAAAAAACAGTCTTTAGAGAACTTTTACAACTTCCCACCACTAAGTCTATTTTTCTACCTTCATGTTTATCATATATTCACCTTCTGTTTCAATGGTGGGTAAACTTACCCTGTGCCTATTTAGGGCAAATTTCTTCCTTTATTATGTTGGCATTCATCCTTTCTCCACACTCATAATCTTTGTTCCTACAATGTTTCCTCTTTTTCAGGGTCACATTTCCCCATAAATTGGATCAACTTCAAGAAAGCTATATTATCTCAACATAGGAAAGCTGTGTCTCAATTCAATGTATTAACTTCCTTCCTTCCCTCCCTCCCTCCCTCCCTCCCTCCTTCCTTCCTTCCTTCCTTCCTTCCTTCCTTCCTTCCTTCCTTCCTTCCTTCCTTCCTTCCTTCCTTCCTTTATATTTAATGATTGTTTAAAGCCTTACATTTGTCTCCTTTTTCCCCGTTGACCTCTCCTTGGTTATTCCCACCCTCTCCCCCAACAGCACATGTCCTCACCCCACTACTGACTGTGTCCATGGGTTCTGTTTATTAGTATATGCATGCATACAAGTCCCTTGGTTGATGTCTCACCACCGACGCTGTTGCCTTTCCTCTGAGTTTGGATGGTCTGTTTGATGCTTCTATGTCTCTGCATTTATTTTAGTTCATCAGTTTTATATTGTTCATTATATTCCACAAATGAGTGTGATCATGCGATATTTACCTTTCTCCTTAACATCCCATGTTTCTTCCCTCACTTGCCCAGAAATAAATTAGAGAATATAGAGTGAACATCTATGTCTCCACTGCCAAAGTTTAGAAATAAAATGTCACAAAGAGCTCTTTTATATCTCTCCTGGATCACTTTTCTTCTGTTTCCCATCCCCTACCCTAAAGATAGCTTATGTGACCCTATAAAAACAGCACATAGATCCCTTGCTGCAGGAAGCATAGTGAAAGATGGTCCTACATGATTCTCCTCTGGATTTACCACTTTTTTTTTTCTTTCCCCAGGCTTCTCCCAGCAATGACTGAACATGATGGGGTTACAGGTTTAGGTTTTATACAGGACATCTTTAAAAGAAGACCATTGCATAAGGACTTCTCATTGGCCTGGCCACACATTTCTTAGACTGTTATTGAAGTCTGATGTTCTTACCCAATCCTTCTTTTCCTGTCTCCTTTCACATGTATCAACCTTGTGGTGTGAAGATTTTTTTTTTCTATTTACTCCTTCTTCTTTCCCTTTGTCTTTCACTAAAAACTTTTTTACCATCTTGGTGTCTGCTTTGTGGAGAACCAAAGTAACACAAACACTATTCTGATTTCATATATGTCTGTCTTTTATATACTCATTAGTGGCTGAGTGCATGAAATTTGTGCATGGTAGCAGGGGGGGGGGGTCCCTCAGCCCAGCCTGCACCCTCTCCAATCAGTGAACCCTTGGGGCATGTCCAACTGCCACCCATATGCTTTCAAACTGGCAGTTGGACATCCTTTAAAAATCTGGGACTGCTGGCTCCTAACCACTCACCTGTCTGCCTGCCTGATCACCTCTAACTGCCTCTGGCTGCCTGCCTGATTGTCCCTAACCCAGCAGTTGGCAAACTGCAGCTCACCTGCCACATGTGGCTCGAGAGCCATGGTTTGCAATTCTGTTGATTAACGAGTTTGCTGACCACTGTCCTAGACTCTCAATTCCAATAATTACAGGCTGCTGTTATTCCTGTGATTAAGCTCCTATGCCAGTGGTTGGCAAACTCATTAGTCAACAGAGAGGCAAACTGTGGCTCTTGAGCTGCATGTGGCTTGTGAGCCGCAGTTTGCCAACCACTCCCCTAACCCCTTTGCCTGCCTTCCTGATTGTCCCTAACCTCCATGCCTGCCCGCCTGACCACCCCTAACTACCTCTGCCTGCCTGCCTGATCACCCCTAACTGCCCTCCCCTAACTTCATCCCCAACTACCCGCCCCTGCCAGTGTGGTTGCCCCCAACTCCCCTCCTCTGCCAGCCTGATATTGCCCCCCAAATGTCCTCCCCTGCCAGCCTGATCTTGCCCCTAATTGCCCTCCCCTGCCTGCCTGGTTGTCCCCAATGATCCTCCCCTGCCAGCCTGATCTCACCCCCAACTGTCCTCTCTGCCTTGGCTCTCACCATCATGGTTTTGTCTGGAAGAAAGTTGGATGTCTGGAAGATGGCTAGATGACCCAGTCAAATTAGTATATCACCCTTTTATTAGTATAGATAGATTATATAGGACAGAATTTTTTAAATGCGGGGGGCGGGGAGCCTTTTTCAGCAGGAGGAGATGCTTTTGGCTGACAAAAATACATAATCCTCACATCTGTACTATACTGCACTCCCTTGCCAGCCTGATGCCACCTCCAACTGCCCTCCCTGCTGGTCATTAAAAAATTGAACCACTTTCTTACAACTTACACCAAACAGTTGTTGCCCTTAAAACCCTCCTCAGCCCTCACCTTAGTTTCTGCCTTTGTAGTTCATACAGATTAGATTCTGATTGGTCAGTTTCTATGCCAGTCAGCATCAAAAGCTCTGCCTCCTAGGCAGACATTGATTCTCACAGTTCACCCAGATTTGGTTCTGATTGGTTGGCTTCTATGCCAGTCAGTATTTCCAGGCCTGTCTATGGGCCTGATTTTTGAGGCAGAGCTGATCAGCAGCCTCCGCAAATGCTCAGAAAGAAAGAGAGACATGGCTACTGGCTAGGCCCAAAAATAAAGAGAGAGGCAAGGGCTGATCAACAGCTGCCACGGGGGCCATGTATCAGACCCAGCTTCTCTCTACAGAGCCTGATCTGCAGCCCCCTCAGCAGTCAGCGCTGAGTCACCACACTTGCAGAAATGGCAGTTAGTGCTGAAAGGATTACATATGTCACTTTTTCCCCATTGACCTCTCCCAGCCTACCCACACCCCATTCCCACCCCAGGCCTTCACCATCCTATTGTCTGTGTCCATGGGTTATGCATATATGGATGCAAGTTCATTGGTTGACCTCTCCTCACTCACACACCCTTCCCTGCCTTTCCTCTGAGGTTTGACAGTCTGTTTCATGCTTCTATGACTCTGGATCTATTTTTGATCATCAGTTTATGTTGTTCATTAGATTTCACATATGATTCAGATCATTATGTGTCTCAGAATGGCTCATTTCACTTAGCATAATGCTCTCCAGGATCATCCATCTTATTGCAAATGGTAGGAGTTGTTTTTTTATAGTTGTATAATATTCCATTGTGTAGATAAACTGCTGTTTTTTATCCACTTATCTACTGATGGGCACATAGGCTGTTTCCAAATCTTAGTTATTTTAAATTGTACTGCTATGATCATAAGGATGCATATATTCTTTCTGATTGGTGTTTCACATGGGGCTTAACCATAAGAAACAACAACAGCCTGTGATTATTGGAATTGAGAATCTAGGTCAGTGGTAGGCAAACTCATTAGTCAACAGAGCGGCAAATTATGGTTTGCTGGCAGAATGTGGCTTGCGAGCTGCAGTTTGTCGACCACTCTCTTAGGCTATATTCCTAGAAGTGGAATTACTGGGTCAAATGGGAGTTCCATTTTTAATTTTTTATGAAACTCCATCCTGTTTTCCACAGAGGCTGTACCAGTCTGCAATTCCACCAGTAGTATACAAGGCTTCCCTTTTCCAACATCCTCTCCAGCACTTGTTATTTGTTGATTTGTTGATATAGCCATTCTGACAGGTGTGAGGTGTAACCTCATTATGGTTTTGATTTGCATCAATAGGATGATTAGTGACTGAACATTTTTTCATATGCTTTTTGGCCTCTTACGTCCACTTTGAAGAGGTCTCAATTTAGTGCTTAGCCCATTTTTTAATTGGATTGTTTATCGTGCGTTTGTCAGGTTGTATGATTTCCTATAAATTTTGGAGGTTAACTCCTTATTGGAAGGATCATTGCCAAATATGTTCTTCCATGCACTGGGCTCTCTTATTTTGTTGATGGGTTCTTTTGTTGTGCAGAAGCTTCTTATTTTGATGTAGTCCCATTGTTTATTTTCTCTTAAATTTACATTGTCTTAGGAGGTGTATTGGTAAACATATTTCTACAAGAGATGTCTGAAATTTTGGTACTTATGATTTCTTCTAGGACTTTTATGGTTTCCTGTTTTATATTTAAGTTCTTTTTTTTTAATAGGGCATCCTCTAGCTAGATGTCAGCATTAGCCACTTTTATTTTTTAATATAAATCTTTGTTGTTCAGCTTATTACAATTATTCCACTTTGTCTCCCCTCATAGCTCCCTTACAGGCAGTTCCCACCCTACCCACTGTACTGACCACCTTCCTCCCACTGTCCTCATCCACAGGTGTACTATTATTTTCCAGTCTCTTCCCACATGACACACACTCCTTCCCCCCTAAGAGTTGTCAGTCCACTCCCTTTCTATACCCCTGGTTCTATTATATTCACTAGTTTATTCTGTTCATCAGATTTTTTATTCACATGATTTTTAGATTCACTTGTTGATAGGTATGCATTTGTTGTTCATAATTTTTTAATATATTTTTATTAATCTCAGAGAGAAAGGGAGAGGGAGAGGGAGAGAGAGAGAGAGAGAGAGAGAGAGAGAGAGAGAGAGAGAGAGAGAGAGAAACATCAATGATGAGAGAGAATCATTGATTGGTTGCCCCTTGAAAGACGCCTTCTGGGGATCGAGCCTGCAACCTAGGCGTGTGCCCCCAACTGGAATCAAAATTGGGAGTTTTCAGTCGGTTGGCCAATGCTGTGTCCATCGAGCCAAACCATCTAGGGCTGTTGTTCATAATTTTTATCTTTACCCTTTTCTTCTTTCTCCTCTTCTTAAATAATACCTTTCAGCATTTCATATAATACTGGTTTGGTGGTGATGAACTCCCTTAGCTTTCTCTTATCCTTGAATCTCTTTATCTGCCCTTCAATTCTGAATGATAGCTTTGCTTAGGAGAGTAATGTTGGTTGTAGGTTTTTGCTATTCATCACTTTGAATATTTCCTGCCACTCCCTTCTTCCCTGCATAGTTTCTGTTGAAAAATAAGCTGACAGCCATATGGGTACTCCCTTGTAGGTAAGTGACTGTTTTTCTCTTGCTGCTTTCAATATTCTCTCTTTGTCTTTTGCTCTTGGCATTTTAATTATGATGTGTCTTGGTGTGGTCATCTTTGGATTTCTTCTGTTTGTGGTTCTGTGTGCTTCTTGTAAGTCTATTTCTTTCACCAGATGTGGAAAGTTTTCAGTCATTTTTCTTCAAATAGGTTTTCAGTATCTTGCTCTCTCTCTTCTTCTGGCACTTCCATAATTCTGATGTTGGTACTCTTGAAGTTATTCCAAAGGTTCCTTACACTATCTTCATATTTTTGGCTTCTTTTTTCTTTTTTCTTTTCCAGTTGGGTGTTTTCTGCTTCTTTATATTTCAAATCTTTGACTTGATATTTGTGATGTTCTAGTCTACTGTTGGATCTCTGTATATCATTTTTTATTTCAGTCAGTGTATGCTTAATTTCTTTTTTTAATTAAATAATTATTATTCAGATTATTACATTTGTTTCTCTTTTTTCCCCTCCGTAGCTCCCCTTCACCCAGCTTCTACCCTTCCCTTACCTCCCTCCCGTTGACTCATCCATAGGAGTATGATTTTTATTCATTCTCTCCCTCTACATCCTTTCCCCTTTTCCCCCTGAGAATTATTAGTCCACTCCCTTTCTGAGCTCCTGATTCTATGATATTCACCAGTTTATTCTGTTGATCAAATTTTTAATTCACTTAATTTTTAGATTCACTTGTTGATAGATATGTATTTATTGTTCATAATTTTTTGTCTTTTACCTTTTTCTTCTTCCTCTTCTAAAAAAGTACCTTTCAGCATTTCATATAATACTGGTTTGGAGTTGATGAACTCCTTTAGCTTTTTTCTTATCTGTGAAGCTCTTTATTTGCCTTTCAATTCTGAATGATAGCTTTGCTGGATAGTGTATTCTTGGTTGTAGGTTCTTGCTCTTCCTCATGTTGAATATTTCTTGCCACTCCCATCTGGCCTGCATTGTTTCTGTTGAGAAATCAGCTGACAGTTGTATGGGTGATCCCTTGTAGGTAATGAACTGTTTTTCTCTTGCTGCTCTTAATATTCTTTCTTTCTCTTTTTCTCTTGGTATTTTAATTATTATGTGTCTTGGTGTAGTCCTCTTTGGATTCCTTTTATATGGGGTTCTGTGTGCTACCTGGATTTGTAAGTCTATTTTTTTTTATCAGATGTGGGAAGTTTTCAGTCATTATTTCTTCAAATAGGTTTTCAGTATCTTGCTCTCTCTCTTCTTCTGGCACCCTCACAATTCTGAGGTTGGTACGCTTGAAGCTGTCCCAGAGGCTCCTTACATTATCTTCACATTTTTGGATTCATTTCTCTTCTTGCTTTTCCAGTTGAATGTTTTCTGATTCTTTATATTTCAAATTTTTGACTTGATTCTTGCCATCCTCTAGTCTGCTGTTAGGTCTCTGTATAATATTTTTTATTTCAGTCAGTGTATGTTTAATTTCTAGTTGGTCCTTTTCCATCTCTAGTTGGTCCTTTTCCATCTCTAGTTGGATCTTTTCCAACTCTAGTTGGTTCTTTTTTATCTCCTCTTGGGTCTCACTAACTTTATCCAACTTTATTCTTGAAAAACATTATAACCGTGGTTTTGAATTCTATATCTAGTTGTTGGCTTTCCTCCATTTTTTTTCATTTGTAACCTGTTTCTTTGCCTCCACATTTTGTCTGCTTCCCTGAGTTGATAGAATGGCTCTGTGTATATCACAGACAGCTAAAAGACAAAACAGACATCAGTGGCTCAGCCTCCCCAGTTACCTGAGGTAGACATTCTTGGTACACCTCTTTGTGGTCTGTGTGCATAGTCTTGTTGTAGTTAAGCCTTAATTGTTGTTGGTATCACTGGGAGGATTTGACCTCTAGGCCAATTGGGTGTGAGGATCACCTGTGTCTATGATGAAAGAACTTATGTCCTGGAGACACCATTATGAGACAAGATTTGCTTCAGTGGGGCTTTGGTGCTCACTAGGTCTGCTCCCTGAGTGTATTCCTTATGGATCTCAGGAGTTGTAATCTAGAAGGTCCTACTCTAACCTCTGGATACACTGGCTCTTAGATTTCTAAGGAGTGCTAATTTAGCCTCTGCCTGAGACCACCCAGCAGGAGCTACAGAGAGATCTTTTCTTTGTTTGAGTTTTGGAGGTGCCCAGATGAGGCCCATCTGTGAAGTAATGCAAGCTGCTGTGGGACCATAAGCCTTCTTTTGTGTATTTTGGGTCTCACTGACTCAGCTGCAGTTTGTTAGGTAAGTTTGGAATTCAAAGAACCAGGCCATTCATATGCAAAATCCTCTGTGTTCAGCTTGGATGGGGTGGATTCTCAGGGCAGAGCAAGGAACAATGGCTTCATGGGGCGGGATCTCAGGATGGAGCAAACCACAATGGCTTCCCATCAGCCCTACCCTAAGAAGCCCTGGGTCTCAGTGTCCTGTGGTAATCCCTGCAAGCACCTCTGGGAGAAAGCTGCCCTCGAGTTTTGCCTGCTGTCAGACAGTCCAGTTTCTCTCTGTATGAGTCTGGGTCCCCAGAGTCTCACCTGGAACTGGAGTTCAGAGCAGTTAGGGGCTTTTGTCTCTCTTCTGCTTGAGAAAGCAAATTGTGTACTCAGTTGCCAGCCCTCTGTACTCCCTCAGCCAGCCTTCCTGTGGTTCTGGTTGATGTCTGTTTTGTCTTCCAGGGTAGTTTTGAAATTGTTGTGTGAGGCAGCAGTTCAAGCGTTTACTTATGCTGCCATCTTGGTTTCTCCTACATTTAAGTCTTTTATCCATTTTGTGTTTATTCTTTTGTATGGTATATGCTGGTGGTCTAGTTTCATTTTTTTTCATATATCTGTCCGATTTTCCCCAACACCACATATTAAAGAGATTGTCCTGGCTCCATTGTATGCTTTTGCCTCTTTTGTCAAATATTAATTGAGCATAATGGCTTGGTTCATTTTTCTGGGTTTTCTGTTCTGTTCCATTGGTCTATGTGGCTATTCTTTTGCCAGTACCAGGCTGTTTTTAATATAGTGGCTTTGTAGTATAACTTGATATTTGGCATTGTGATCCCCCAACTTTGCAGTTTCTCAGAACTGCTGCGGAAACTACTTTGATTCAATATAAATTTTTGGAAATTTTATTCTATGCCTGTGAAATATGCTGTTGGTATTTTAATAGGGATTGCATAAATCTATAGATTGCTTTGGGTAGTATGGACATATTAATGATGTTGATTCTATCAATTCTTTTACATGCTATATTCTTCCACTTGTATCTCTCTCTCTCTCTCTCTCTCTCTCTCTCTCTCTCTCTCTTTCTCTCTTAATGGCATGTAGTTTCCTCCTTGCTTAAGTTTATTCCTAAGTATCTTATTTTTTTTTGCAATGATACATGGGATTTATATTTTATTTTTTCTTTCTGGAGTTCACTATTGGTATATAAAAATGCCATAGATTTCTGGGTATTAATTTTATATCCTGCTACATTGCCAAATTCATTTTTGAAATATGGTAGAATTTTATGGAGTCTTTAAAGATTTCTATGTAGCATATCATGTTATCTGCAAATAATGATAATTTTACTTCCTCCTTTTCAAATTGGATGTCTTTTATTTCTTCTTGGCTAGCATTCCTAGTACTCTGTCAAATAAGAGTAGTGAAAATGGGAATCCCTCTCTTGTTCCTGTTCTTAGGATAAATGGTTTTTGGTTTTTTTTTTTGTTTGTTTGTTTATTAACTATGATGTTGCCATATAAGGCCTTTAGTATGCTGAAATCTAATACCTCTATTCCCACTTTGTTGAGGGTTTTTACCGAAAAAAGTGGGCTGGATTTTTCAATTGCTTTTTCTGTATCAATTGATAGGATCATGTGATTTTTATCTTGCAATCAATTTATGTGCTGCATTACATTCATTCATTTGCAGATATTGTATCAGCCTTGGATCCCTGAAATAAATTCTGCTTGGTCAAGGAATATGATCTTTTTAATGTATTGCTAGATGTGATTTGCTAATATTTTGTTGAGGATTTTAGCATTTGTATTTATCAAGGTTATTGGCTTGTAATTATTTTCCTTTACAGTACCTTTTTCTGGTTTCCTATTTCTTTGTTGATTTTTTGTTCAGAAGATTTATCCAATGATGTCAATGGGGTATTAAAGTCCCCTTCTATGTTTGTATTGCTGCCAATGTCTCCCTTGATATCTTCCAGACTGTTTTTATGTTTTGGATGCTCCTGTATTGGGATCATATATGTTTATCAGCATTATATCCTTTTGTTGTATCTATCTCTTTAGCATTATGAATTGGACTTCCTTATCTTCTGTTATGGCCTTCACTTTGAGGTCCCTTTTGTCACATATAAGTATTGGTACTCAGCTTTTTTTTTTTTTTTTCCATTTACCTGAAGAGTTTTTTTTTCCCTCCCTTCACTTTCAGTCTGTGTGAATTCTTTGTTCTGAGGTGGTTTTCTTCTAGACAGCATATATGTGGGTCATGCTTGTTTTTTTTTTGTTTTTTTATCCATTCAGCTATCCTTTCTTTTTATTGGAACATTTAATCAAGTTATATTTAAGGCTATTATTGATAGATACTTGTTTGTGGCCATTTTGTTCTTTATGCCTGTGTTCCTTCCTCTCTTTCTATTTCTTCTTCTTAAAATACTCCCTTTAGGATTTCTTGCATTGCTGGTTTGGTGGTAAATAACTTTTTTAGCACTGTCCCTTCCCCCCTTTTTTAAATCTTAAAGCTACTGATTTCACCCTTAATTTTAAATGATAGTCTTGCTGGATAGAGCATTCTTGGATTTAGCTCCTTCCTTTGCATCACTCTGCATACTTCATGCCACTCCCTTCTGACTTTGTGTGGTTCTATTGAGAAATCAGCTTATAGTCAGTCTAATGAGAGGTCTCTTTTAGGTAATTTTCTGTCTCTCTCTTCCAGCCTTTTAGATTCTTTCTCCATCTTTAACATTTGTCATTTTAATTATGATGTATCTTGGGGTAAGTCTTTTGGATTAATCTTGTTTGGGACTCTGTGCTTCCTGGACAGGTGTGACTTTTCTTCCCCACATCAGGGAGGTTTTTTGTCATTATTACTTCAACATGTTTTATATTTCTTGCTTAGCTCCTTCTGCTCCTGGTATCCCTATTATGTGGATTTTGCTGTGTTTCAAAGTTCTCTCAAAGCTACCTTAAACTCTCGTTCTGCTTTTTAATTTTTTTCCGCATTGCTAATCTGATGGGCGTTTTTCTTGGCTGTTTTCTAGCTCACTGATTTGGTCTCAAGCTTCTTCTACTTTTGAAATCGTCTAGTGTGTTCTTTATTGCAGCTATGTCAATATTCATTTCTTCTTGATTCTTATCCATGTTGGTCTATTTCTTATTCAACTGCTTATAATTTTCATTGAGTTGCTTGTAATTCTCAGATGTTTGAGCACCCTTATAACCATTAATTTGAATTCTTTATCTGATAAATTAAAATTATTTGAATTACATTTTCATTTAGTTCCTTTTCTGATGATTCCTCCTTTTCTGACCTTTGGGAATTTTTTCTTTGTCTCTCCATTTTTGTTGTTCCTTTGTATTGGTTTCTATGTCTTAGATCACACTGTTACGCCACCAAAATTTTTGGGTAGTAATCCTATGTAATGGGTATTTTGTGGGACCCAGTGGTACAGACTCTCAGATCTCCTGAGTAGTGTGTTCTAGAGAAGCCTTTACTTGAGTTATTTGTGTCCTCCTGAAGTAGTTGGTTCTTGAATGTTATTGTCTCATTTGTGGATGGAATTTCCGCACTGGTTGTCTGACTATGTGGCTAACCTCTGAAAACTGTTGTGGATGTGATCATGGTCCTGCCTGAGAGGTCTCACTGGTATAAGACACACTGCACAGTCTGAAGCCTCCCAAACATTTACTCATATAACCCTGCAACTCACTGCACTTCCCAGAGCCCATAGCAGGGGTCACATATGATTCTGCAACTGACTGCATATTCTCAGAATTCATGGTGGGATTGGCTTGAAAGCTCTGTGCTCACTGTGGGTGTCCTAGAGCCTGCATGGGGTCTTTTGTGGGTTCCTGCTGAGGTATGCTGTCCCACATCTCACTGTGCAGGTCTGGGGTTGTGTCCAAGGCAAGTCTGGGTGATGGTGATGCTCCAGTCCTACACACCACTGTTGCCCCCCCCCCAAAACACTTTCTCTACCCACACAATAAAACCCTTCCCAAGTATCCTCAATTTTGGTTAATATTAGCTCCATTGATCTGTTGCTGAGACCAAAACCAAAATGCCAATTTTGATTTCTTTTTCCTCTCACATCAAATATTCAAGTTTTCACAAGTCCTGTTGTCTCAGTTTTAAAATATACATATTACAAATATGACCACTTCTCATCGCTTCCATTGCTACTGTCTTGGCTGGATAACTATTGTTTTTTCATGTCTACTGCAATAACCATTTAGTTGTCTCCCTGTTTCTATTTTGTCCCACCACAATCTATTTTCTACCAGCAGTTAGAGTGCCTTATTTTTTTTTTAAATAAAACAGCAATATGACCTGATTATTTCCTTGTTCAAATTGTTGATGAATTCCTATCACACTTAGAATATAATTAATTGCCTTACTTTCCCTAAAAGGTCTTACATGAACTGATCCTTGGTGACTTTCTGATCTCCACATTGACCTAATAGTTATGCTTCTAACATATCAAACTTAGGTCTACTTCAAGGCCATTATACTTATTTCCTCTGCATGGAATTTTTTTCCCATACAATCTTTGCATGAATCTCTTTCTCACTTAATTTAAATGTATACTCAAATATTAACTTATTTGGAGAGGAACTTCCTGATCACTTTATATAAAATTCCTGTTTTCTCTTATCTTTCTTTATTTTGATTTGTCTTTAGGGTACACACCACTCTGTGATCTGTATTTTGTATGGTTATTTATTATTTCCTCAGTCAGAATATAAATTCCTTCAGGGAAGGTATTTTCTATATTTACACTGCTGCATTGCTAGTGCCTAAGGAAGTAACTGGTAGGGCTCAATAAATGTTTTTGAATGAATAAATCAGCTATGACTTTTAAGACTTATGAAAATATCTACAGTTTCTTTCTTTGTACCTAGTTACCTTTTGGCCCTACAACACAATTTGAATAGAACAATACCAGTCTGATATATATTCTAGAAAAATTCTCACCTGTTTTAGTAAACACATAATCTTCCTTTAGTTGTGATTGGATAATAGTCATTATCTCTATAATCAGAGCAAGTTTTAACTGAAGTACAATCTGCTGCATCATTATCTCTTTAACTCAATATTTTAGTTTATATTAAACAATTTGAGTAGAAAAAAATAATCTTTACACAATAGTCAAATTGGTGGCACATATGGGTCTGCTGTCTACAATGTGATCTTGGAGAAAATTTTTCAGTGATAAAGTTTCATTTCTAAGAATGTTAAGACCAGACCTGAAAATTTTATCACCTAAAATCATTTTGTAGGAAAGCAGTGAAGAGGTATTTATTTTTGGTTCTGACTTAGTTGTTTGAGGTCTATGATCTCTGCTGACAATTTCCAGGCAGTCTTTTTGTTTTATGGAGAGTCATGTCCTCAGTATTGGCTATATTTATGATCATATTGTAGTTGGCCTGCACATTTAGTCATACTATGACTAAAATGTTCAAAGAAAATGTGATTTGGTTCCTAAACATATCTAATCATCATCATGAGTCTACTGTGATCTAGAGAAACTCTTAAACTTGACATGAGTGATATCTCAGTGTTTTTAGTTTTTAATGCAATATTGTGTATAGAGAGTGTATGGAGCATGAGTCATTTTAATTATGGATGGTTTGTTAAACGTTTGTTATTAATTTCTTTCTATAATTAATTGAAAAGGCTGGTCTCTTAACTGGGATGACTAGCTCCTCTCCGGTGAAGGGCTTCATCAAAGCTTCAGGGCCTTATTGGCCTCTCTGTTGATGATGTCATTTGGTTCTTAGTGCAGCAACATTCTCTAGAAGATGTCCTGAATCTCTGCAAAGCCATTTCGCTCATCAACCTAGAATCATTCAGGGGCCTCTGCATCTTCTATACAATAGCTGAAAGCCAAGCTATTACTTTTTAACTAGAGGCCCAGTGCACAAAATTTGGACATACTTCTCACAATCCAAGACCACTGGCTCCTAACTGCTCACCTGCCTGCCTGATCACCCTTAACTGCCCTCCTTCCAGCCTCATCACCCCCAATAGTCCCCCCTTGAGGGCCTGGTCGCCCCATGCATCCTGCTGCTCAGTCATTTGGTCATTCCTTATTACCACCTCCCTGCCAGCCTGATGGCCCATACAGCCTCTTTAGTTATCCGTTTGGTTGTTTCAGATGCAATGGTCACTTAGCCTTTTATACATATGGATCTAACAATTAAGTAATAAATTGATAATGCTATTAAGATCCACAATTACTTCTGACCATCATTTCAACAATTGCTTCAATTTGTTATCAGTTAGAAAGAAAACACTTTATTTTAAATATGGAAAATACTGAGGAGGAAGTTATGTGCTTTTCTTCAAATCATAGAAATTTAAGTATTAGAACAGAGTCTGTTTTCACTGACTTATAATCTGGTTCTCTTATACTTTGCTTCTATAGAAAGAATAGTGAATTTGGCCTATACTTAAACTAAATAGGAAAGTAGATAATTTTAATTATTTTATAATTTAGGGCTGGTTAATGCTTATTTTGACTGTGATATTCAGCAAAAGCAAAGCAAATCTGTAACTATCACAAGGAAGCAGTGCTAGACACAATTTCCAGAGCTTGTACTTACCTATCTTCCCAGGCACTTAGTTAAAAGCATTTCAAACGTAATGTAGGCTACTGATAAAAATGTTAGAAAGGAAATCTTGTACAAGAGATGCCATTGATAGCTCCAGGAAAATTGAAATCAGCTTTCTGAAGATTATAGATTATGAGAGAAGTATTGAATATATTTTGCCCTCTCTTAGTTTTATCAGTCAAATTTAGACACTGAGATTCCCTATGTGATTTGTTTTTTTTCTGCTTAGTGGAATATATAGAACCAGGAGGACAATTGTGGTGCCTTGCTAATTTTGGGGGAAAAGAATGTGTAAAGAAAGGTGTAGAGAGCACCTGGGAGAGCACCTGAGTAAGGTAGTCAGCTGAATCCAGCAGCATTGGAAAAGCCATGTCCTGGAAACATACCTTGCCAAAGGCAGAAATGTTGTCAGTCCTGACCTTTAGCTCAGGCACCAGTGAGTGTGTGTCATTAAGTTCACTCAGACACCAGGGGTGAATGCAATTATCTAGGCTGTAGGTCTGACACTTACGAGAAGCGACAAGAATGAATTGCAGCTTGATCTTTAAGCATGATTTCACATAATTTCCTTTGCTTAAACTCTAGTAAAACTTACTGTATCATGCTGTATATAATAAACGTGCTGCACTAGCTCTGCCTCACTGTCTCTCCAACTGAGAACAGTGTCTCTCCTGGTCTCAGCTTTATTTACTGTCTCAATGTCTGTCTCATTCTTTTTCTCAATCCTTGGTAACCACTACTTAAGACTCATTCTCTCTCTAGCCATGCTGGTCATGGCTGGAGAACCCCCATATATAGGGAAGATCCGCAGGTAAAGTTTCTGTGTTATGCATTTCCTGCAGCATGGAGCAGAAATTGAATTCCAATGACTACGGTGGGTCACTATTTGATAATTCAATATGTATTCATTAGTCAACCATGTGTTCATTCCTTCAACAGATACCATGCTAAGTGGTGAAGATATCAAATAAGACATAAGCTTTTCCTCCACAAATGAGTTACTGTGTGCAAATATTATGTGGAAATAAGGGGAGGTTAGGGCATTAAAAGAGGACTTTATTGGTTTATCATCTTGTAGCAACTGTGGATTCTTGTTCTATAGAGAAGATTTTTTTATAATTTGGAATTGAAGTTTGGGACCCTTTGACCAACCCAAAGGGTAAGTGGGCACCCTCATGGTCTAAAACAAGACATGTCCTAATAGAATATGTTGAATCAGGTACAACATGAGTAGTCATGTGACCTGCATTCATACTTCAATTGGAGTATCTTCCTGGAGAAAAGAGAATAGAATTTATTCTAGAGTCATCATTTCAGATTTATATTTCATGGAAGAATTTAGTATTAATATATTCCTCATGCTAATCCAGCAAGTGACAAAGAAGGCTATTTACCAGTATTATGGTAGATTGGGAAACATTAGGTGCTTATAAGTATCTACTGATAATATATATTTATTTTGTTTTTTGTCTTCATGAAAACATCCTGTGAGATTTCCTTTGATTTCTGAGTAAAAGCTTGGCCAATAGGCAAGTATAAGACTGCTATATATGTGTAACAGAATTCTGTGAGGAAAAATCATTAATATGGACTATATATAAAGTGTCATAAGTTCCTTATTGATCCATTCATCTGTCTAGTCATCAATTCAATCATGAAATATTTATCAAGCATCTTTTCCATTTTAGGTGTTATGCCCACTACCTCACTGAAGAAGATAGACACATTCTATCTTAAGAAGTGTATAGTGTTGCTTCCTTTGTTATTAAATTAGAAAGGAGAGAAGAAAAGATATTATAGAACCCCTTTCTTTCAAAGTCTATTGGCTAGTCCAGGGTTGGGAAATCTTACTTTCTGCCAAAAACTATTTGGACATTTTAACAGGCCATACAAAATTATTAACTTAATAATTAGCCCACAATACTTGGCCCAACATTTAATTAATTCACTCCTAATGTCTTGGAAGGGCCAGACCAAATGATTTTGAGGGTCTTATATGGCCGGACCTCTGTACTAGTCTTAGAATTACTATAGTGGATGGATTTATCTTGTTCTTTCCCAAGGTAACCTTCTCCACTTAATCTCTGGATTCTATCCTCTCACCCCTTTCCATCTACTTAGGGACTTTGCTCCAATAATTATACCTTCTCTCATCTGTTTCTCTCTCCTGCATTTATCCCTCTTTTCTCAATCATTCCACTAGTATGAAAGCATAATGCAGGTGAAATGCTCAGAGGAGAAACTGTGCAGAGCAAAGACTTTATATTACATACTAGTATTATTATTGCTATCATCATCTTCTTTCTTCTTTTTCAAGATCATCCATACTGAGCTTTGTCATAGTGATAAGTATTAGACCTCCCATATTTAAGTCTTGAAATAATTCGCTCCAAAGATTGTCATCATGACTAACATTTAAGTACTCAAGGATGATGAAAATAAAAAACAAACTCTTAGTATTTTCCGCCTTTATGTAAATAAAGAAAGGAAGACAGAATGATCTGACACCACAAGATGTCTATGCTTGCATAGTGGTTATTGATGAAATCCCAAAAGAAAAGATTTAATGTGTTGCACTCATGACAATTTATTTGGAGGCATCTCAAAAAATGCAATAGTAAAAGAGCTCAAAAATTCTTTGCTGAATATGAAAAGGAATTACTAGTTACTATTTTGATTAACTATTAAGATATATACTGAGTGGCCAGATTATTATGATCTCTGAATGCATAACAATCTGGCCATTCAGTGTATATCCTATATAATAAAGTGCTAATATCTAATATGCAAATTGTCCCCTTGACCAGGAGTTCAACCAGCAGGCAGGCTGGCCAATGGCCCATGTCCCCTCCCCCTGGCCAGGCTGGCTGGACCCCATCCATGCATGAATTCATGCACTGTGCCTCATACACACACACACACACACACACACACACACACACACACACACACACACACTGAGAGGCAAGATTATTATGTGTTCAGAGATCATAATAATCTGGCTGCTCAGTATAATTTCCTCTTCCAGAACCTGCTCTAAATGACAAGAGCGTACAGATTTTTTCCTTTATGTAACAAGAGGATTTATTACTGGGTTATTGTTGTTATTTACATGGCTAGTTTCTAAAAACTTACTGTTTCGGAGAATGACAGTTTCTCTTCCATGATTTATATTTCATTTTTATTTGAGAGCTATATCTTCAATGACTCACTCTGGTGTTCATATGTTGAGAGCTTTGGAACCTATAGGGAATCAATTAGAAGGCATGCTAAAACTTTACACCAGCAAGTGCAGAGAAGAGTATAGATTGGACTCTGAGAACTCATTTAGCAGCAAGATTGATTTCTGTAGTGAACATTTTTATTTTTGCAGTTAAGTGTATATTCTTCCTTTGTGTGTGTGTGTGTGTGTGATAGCAACATTCCAATTGTGTTTTGGATGTAGTCAATAGTGTCAGCTGTCTTTCTCTGGCTCTTGAGTGGGGATATGGTATGGTTAGCAAACTTGATGCCATCTCTCTAGAACTGAAGTCTTGGGGAATGTGTTCAATGTAGATTTTCCCAGTAGTGGCCTCAAAGCCCAGAATAGCTCTGATTTCTGAGCTTCATTTTTTTCTCTTTCATTAAAGAAGCTCAAAATGATTTGTGTTGCTTGCAAACGAAGAACACAGAGATATACATCCCTACCCCAAGTGAGAAAACAATTTGTAGTGCCTACTATATCACAATATTCATGGGGATGTGGCTAACTCTTATGAAATGGTATTTCTTTTCTCAGGTCCAATTTGAGAGGTGAGACTAGAGGCAATTCTTATGACTTTTGTCTGATTTGGATCATGAATCCATCCTATAATGGAAGTTACTAGGAATTAGACCTTTTGACTTATGGGGAGGGTAGGAATGAGGGTGGGAAAAATTGGCAAGAGCTAAGCAGAGGGTCAGAGTCTTGGTATTCAAAAGTGTCCTCCAGTCTCATTAAAATTTGAAATTCACCGCTAAGGCCAGTGAATTTAGGATAGCAGACATAATATTATGGCTTAGGAGACATAATTCATTGCCCTCCCCTCAAACTCATAAGTAATAGATTTAAGGAAGAAAGATCAGCTCCAAATAGAATCAGTTGGGGATAGTGGGGTACCGAGCAGTATAATGTAGAAGATTCACATAGAACTGATTTTAAAATCTATGTTTAAAATCTGAGTTCTTCCTATGGTAAAGATTAGAATTTGGGGAAATGCTTAAGGGATAAGAGAAATGTATCTTCTTCTGGGATGTTTTCCCTTTTTCATTTCTCTCCCTATGCTGGTTTTGATACTTGTATTATGTGCCCCAATGGTAATCTCTATTTTTCCTATCATGATTCCTATAAACTTCTGGTTTGTCTCTCCAACCAGACTTTCCACTTCACAAAAAAAGTAATCTTGTCTTTCTTGTTTATTGTATCATTAATGTCAAGCACACTATCTGATACTTAATAAAATTTTGATGATTGCCGAAACCGGTTTGGCTCAGTGGATAGAGCGTCGGTCTGCAGACTGAAAGGTCCCAGGTTCGATTCCGGTCAAGGGCATGTACCTTGGTTGCAGGCACATCCCCAGTAGAGGGGGCGTGCAAGAGGCAGCTGATCGATGTCTCTCTCTCTCATAGATGTTTCTAACTCTCTATCCCTCTCTCTTCCTCTCTGTAAAAAATCAATAAAATATATTTAAAAAAATTTTATTGATTACTGAATAAGCAAAAAGAAGGCTGAGAAGTTACATTATGAGAAGTAGAAGGAGATTCTGTAAAAACCAAGGCAATGGAAATTCATTTTTTAAATCTTATAGTAGTACTTTAAGTAATGTGTTTATGAAGTACTATATCTGAGGTAAATTCTAAATGATAAAAATAAGAGGTCTCCTGGGAGTAATTATGGAATTTTTAATATAGTAAAACTTCTCTAAAGCACGTTAAGTCTTTTCACATAGGGTATTTTTTTTATTCCAAACTAATCAGTTAATATCTGAGTATATCGCAGGCATGGGGTTGCTGAGAACAAGACATCGCCTCTGGTCTCAGATTCACAGCTTCATGGAGACTGACTATACCAGGCAGCCTGGTGGCCATGTGGCTGGGCCACAGGGTGTCCATTCAGGATGTGACACAGAAAGGAAGTGCATGAGGAAATCCAGAGAATGGAATGTGGGGATTCATAACTCTCTTACTTTGGGCTTTGTCCTTCTTGGTCTTGGTTCTTTTCTTTCAGGCCTGGAGCCCAAGCACTGCAGGAGAGAGGGATGAATGAAGGCCTAATGTGGAAGAAGAGTTGTGAGGCCTGACTGCAGGGCTGTCTGAGGGGCGGGGGGGGGAGGAGGTGAGCTCCAGGGTGAGTGCCACACTAGGGGTCCCTAATAGCACCTCGCCATCTCTCTATGAAGACACCCCACATAGGCGCTGCCTTCGTCAGCGGGTTCTGGGTGACATCTGCAAATGCTACTGCAACCTCTAACATTCTGGGCAAAGATCTGACCCTGTGCCCCTCTGGGTAGCAGGTTTGCTAGGAGTGAACTATCACCAATGCCATAGATCAAAGGTAAAAACTTGGTGAGGCAGGGTGCACTAGAGGAGGCTCAAGCTGGGGCAGGGGACCAGAGTGCAGGGGACCAGAGTGCAGGGATCTGTCTCGGCTGCAGAAAGAGAGGTTCTGCAGGGGCCCCAAGATGCTGGTAGGCTTGGCCAGGGATCAAGGGGCATGGAAGGACACCCTGGTGGAGGGGCAAAGACCTGCAGCCATGAGATAGTTGAGGAGCAGTGCCATATCAGTGGAGGGGTGCCGCACTGCAGGATACCAGACTGACATGACTCAGAGAAGCTCCCAGTGCTAATGGCCTTGCCCAGGTGGCCTTCACACTTCAGAGGCCATGAGTCCTGCTCCTGCCTTGATCCAAAAGCAAGCCCATACCACCCTGACCCATGTCAAAGCATGCCTAGGCAGTGAGTGCAAAGCCTTCCACCTGCTCCAGAGAAAAGGGGTCGGGGGCAGTACAAAATAGGGGCAGAAGGCTGGGGAGAGGAAAGAATATGGAGTGACTGCAATAAAGAGGTACTTGAGAAAGCGGCTCAGAAGCCTGACAGGAAGGTTTGTTCTGTTTGTTCTGTGGATGCCCTTAAGAAGAGCAGAGAACATGGCTGTGAGGCCTCCCTGCATGCTGAATAAAGTTCCACAGCCAACTGGAATTTGCTTCAGTGTTCTGATCTGTAAAATGGATTAAGTATGCCTTCACTGAGCTTTGATGGCCAGTTAAGATACTATATAAGGAAAATGAGGGAAGAAGTGAGAAAGAAAAGGAAAGGTGAACAACACAAAAGAAAAACTGGAAGGAACCTGAAAAACCCATTACCACTTAAATAGGGAATATAGTCAGTAGTGTTGTAATGATAGTATGATGCCAGGTGGGTACTAGAAATATCTCAGAACACTTTGTAAAGTATATGATTGTCTAACCACTATTCTGTAACTAATATAAAACCTGAAACCAATAAAAAATAATATTGAATGTAAAAATATGAAAATTGGAGTGAAATTTTTATAAATTTAAAACTCTAAAGTTAAAAGGCTGTAAAGGAAGGAAGCAGGAGAATAAAAATAGTATTTTTCATTTTACCACTTTATTGTCTTTTCAGTACTTGAAAAAGATACTTGTCTTTAAATGGTGCTTTTATACTTTTCTAAGTCATTATCTCATTTTAATTTCAGGGCATCTTAAAGACAAGATAATTATTCCCTCCACTATTCAAAGAAAGGAAATTTTGGTGTCTGGTCCCAATGATTCAATCATCAAGTCCTTATTGTAAAGCAGGGTTAGTAAAATTTTCTATGAAGGGTCATATCTATACTAATAAAAGCCTTGGGCCAGAAGCAGAGAGTAGTTGGGGACAATCAGGCAAGCAGGCAAGCCGTTAGGAGCCAGAGGTCCCGGATTGTGAGAGGGATGTATGACTGCATGTTTAGGCGCTATTCCTGTGTGCACATACCTGCAGTCGGACATACCCTGAGGAGTCTCAGATTGAAGATGGTGCAGGCTAGGCTGAGGAACATCCTCCCCAGTGCACGAATTTCATGCACTGGGCCTCTAGTGTGTGTGTGTGTGTGTGTGTGTGTGTGTGTGTGTATGTGTATGTATACACACACACACACACACACACACACACACACACACACACACCCTGGGCACAAAATTTGTGCATGATGGGGGAGGGGTGTGTCCTTCAGCCCAGCCTGCATCCTCTCTAATCTGGGACCCTTGAGGTGTGTCGACTGCCCATTTAGGCCTGATCCCACAATCCAGGACTGCTGGCTCCCAACTGCTCACTTGCCTGACTGCCTGTTTGCCCCTAACTGCTTCTGCCTGATAGCCTGATCACTTGCTAATTACTCCCTTGCCAGCCTGATAGATGCCTAACTGCTGGCCCAATTGCCCCTAACTTCCCTTCCCTGCAGGCCTGGTCCCCCCCACTTCCCTCCTCTGCCAACCTGGTCACCCCTATTTGACCTCCCCTGCTGGCTTGATTGCCCTCAATTGCCCTTCCATGCTGGCCATCTTGTGGTGGCCATCTTGTGTCCACCTGAAGGCAGCCATCTTTGACCACCTGGGGGAAGCCATCTTGTGTCTTGGAGTGACTGTCAATTTGCATATTACTCTTTTATTAGACAGGATATGCCTAAGTAACCATTAGGACTGAATAACCAGAATGACTGGTTGACCAGTTGCTGTGGCATGCACTGACCAGAGGGGGAAAGATGCTTAATGCAGTGCACTCCCATAGCCAACCTCTGCCTTCCCTCCCCCAGCTAAGTCTCTAGGCACCAGAGAATCTGGTTCCAGGAAGCCTTTAGAATGAGAATGATCCCAATGCTGATTGAGACAGAATAGCAGCTCAGATGGGACAGAAGGGTTAAGGCAGCCTAATTGCAAAGATATAAAATAAGCACAACCACCACCATCTTACCTCTGCCACCACACCAGGATGCTACTTGCCCTCTGCCCCTATCAACCACTTCTAGCTCATCCCTGCACCTTTCTGGGCTCCCAACCATTGATTGGCTAGTACTCCTACAGTGGTGTTCCACTATTGATCTAAGAAGCTACCTATCATTTTTGAGGGTGGAACCTGAGAAAATGTGTGGCTGAAGTAGAAGAGACAAGATGTCTGTCAGTTGGATGACATATCAAGTGCTGTCAATGAAATATTAAGGTCCTCAAATATGATTGTGTTTTTATCTGTTTCACACTTTCATTCTTTGAATAGCTGTTTAATATATTCTAGTGCTGCGTGCTTGAGTGCATATATATTAGGAAGCATTAACTTTTCTTTTTTAACATATTTTTTCTTTATTGATTAAGGTATTATATATGTGTCTTTATCAACCCTTTGCCTCCCACCCCCATCCCACTCATGCCCTTATCCCGCTGGTGTCTGTGTCCATTGGTTAGGCTTATATGCATGCATACAAATCCTTTACTTGATCTCTCCTCCATACTCCCTCCCTCCCCTACCTTCCCTGTGAGGATTCACTGACTGATCAATACTTCTCTGTCTCTGGATCTGTTTTTCTTCATTGGTTTATGTTGTTCTTTATATTCCACAAATGAATAAGATTGTGCGATTTTTATTTTTCTCTGGATGGCTTATTTTGCTTGGCATAATGCTCTCCAGTTCCATCCATGCTGTTGCAAATGGTAAGAATTCCTTCTTTTTTATAGCAGTGTAATATTCTATTGTGTAGATGTACCACAGGTTTTTAATCCACTCATCTGCTGATGGGCACTTAGGCTGTTTCCAAAAATTAGCTATTGTAAATTGTGTTGCTATTAACATAGGGGTGCATTTGTCCTTTCTGATTGATATTTCTGTTTTCTTGGGATATATTCCTGCAAGTGCTATTATTGGATCAAATGGCAGTTCCATTTTTAATTTTGTGGGGAAACTCCATACTGTTTTCCACAGTAGCTACACCAGTCTGCATCCCCAACACAGTGAAAAAGGGTTCTTTTTTCTCTGCATTCTTGCCAGCGCTTGTCATTTGTTGATTTGTTGATGATAGTCATTCTTAGAGGTGTGAGATGGTATTGCATTATCGTTTTGATTTGCATCTTTCAGATGACGAGTGACTTTGAGCATGTTTTAATATGTAGATTGGCTTTCTGAAAGTCCTCTTTTGAAAAGTGTCTATTTAGGTCCTTTGCCCATTTTTTGATTGGATTGTTTATCTTCATTTTATTAACTTGTATGAGTTTCCTGTAAACGTTGGAGATTGAACCCTTATTGGAGAATACATTGGCAAATATATTCTTCCATGCAGTGAGTTTTCTTATTGTTTTCTTGATGCTTTCTTTTGCTGTGAAGAAATTTTTCATTTTGACAGAGTCCCATGTGTTTATTTTCTCTTTAGTTTCAAAAGAACTGAATGAATATATATATATATATATATATATATATATATATACATATATATATATATATTTGCATATGTCTGATATTTTGCTGCCTGTGGATTCCTCTAATATTTTTATGGTTTCCC
This sequence comes from Lasiurus borealis, assembly GCA_004026805.1. Classification (NCBI taxonomy): domain Eukaryota; kingdom Metazoa; phylum Chordata; class Mammalia; order Chiroptera; family Vespertilionidae; genus Lasiurus; species Lasiurus borealis. The sequence continues at coordinate 26,474 of PVJN01000850.1, forward strand.
ATCGAATGTTTAAGTTCTTTTTGCATTTTGAGTTTATTTTTGTCTATGATGTAAATAGGTGATCTAGTTTCATTTTTTGCATATATCTTTCTAATTTTTCTACATCATTTATTGAAGACACTTTCACCACTGCTATTTGACATAGTTCTGGAAGTGCTAGCCATAGCAATTAGACAAAAAGAAGAAACAAATAGTATCCAAATTGGAAAAAAAGAGATTCAGCCAAGATAGCGGCATAGGTAAACACCTACACTGCTGCCTCGCACAACAATTTCAAAACTACAACTAAAAGACAGAACGGACATCATCCAGAACCACAGGAAAGCTGGCTGAGTGGAAGTTCTACAGCTAGAAGGAAAGAGAGGGGCTCACAGAGACCCAGAGGAACTGCAAAAAGCTGAGGTACGGAGATGCGCGCGCTGAGAGAGCGGGTGCCCGAGTACCTGGCTGGCTTTCTCTGACCGGAGGGAAACGGAGACCCCCAACAGCATTGAATCCCTTATCCTACGACACTAAACCCCAGATCCAGCTGAAACTCATACGGGGAGAGTTTGGACTGTGAAAAGGGAGAAGTGCACGGAAATTTAGGGGAGTCGCAAAAGATAGGAGGTCTGGTCATGGTCACATGCGGAGGACAGATTGCTGATTGTGCTGCTGGCTTTTGCAACTGGGCGGGAGACAGACCCTCCCAACTGTGCCACTTCTGAGTCCACTGGCCCCCTGTTTCGGGCAAAACCTTGGAGATCTAGACTCGTGTGGTCCTGGTGCGCAGGGGAGCTGGAAAGGCAGCAGTCTAGAGGTACTGTGGGCGTGCGGCGCACAAGGACCACTCCAGCGATTACCCAGTCACGTGAGACTCCGGGGCCGTGGAGGGTGGGGCTGACTGGAAGGCAAGGCGGTCCCTTAAGCCCTGAGACTCCACCCATCCCAAGTTCAACAGAGGCTTCTGTGGTTTTGCAAGTACAGGAGTTTCCCCGACATAGTGAAAATGCCAAGACAAGGGAAGGGATCAAAACAAAAGAAATGGAGGGAAAAAAACGACTGGATATAGAGTTCAAAACCATGCTTATCAGGTTTTCCAAGAATATGTTAGAAAAGATGGATAAATTTAGCGAGAGCCAAGAGGAAATGCAAAAAAGCCTACTAGAGATACAAAAGAGCCAACTAGAGATGCTAGAGATGATGCATAAATTTAGCGAGTCCCAAGAGGAGATGAAAAAGGACCAACTAGAGACACTGACTGAAATAAAAAATATACAGTCCTAACAGCAGACTAAGAAAGGCAAGAATCAAGTCAAAAATTTGAAATATAAAGAAACAGAAAACACTCAACTGGAAAAGCAAGAAGAGAAAAGAATCCAAAAATGTGAATAGAAATTGGAAAAAAAATGAAAACTGTCATTAATTGCAGATAACATGATAATATACATAGAAAACCCTAAGGACTCCATCAAAATATTATTAGATTTAGTAAATGAATTTGGGAATGTAGCAGCATAAAAATTAATGCCAAGAAATCTATGGCATTTTTATATACCAATAGTGAACTTACAGAGATTTAAAAAAATTCCATTTACCATTGCATCAAAAAAGTTAAGATACCTAGGAATAAACTGAACTAAGAAGGCATTACCTTTTCTTGATGTAGTGTCTCCTTTATCATTATAAAGTGTCCATCTTTGTCTCTTATTATCTTAAAATCTATTTTTTCAGACATAAGTATGGGTACACCTGCTTTACTGTTATTTTCTTTCTATGATTTTCCACTCTTTTAATTTGAAACTACCATTTCTTTTCAGCTTAGATGTGTCTCCTATAGGCAGCATATGGTTGGGTTTTGTTTATTGATCCACTCAGCTACTCTGTACCTTTTTATTGGTGAATTCTTCTTGTCTAATTGCAATGAATAATTCTTCCAGTACTATGTCAAACAGGAGTGGTGAGAGTGGGCATCCCTGTCATTTTCCTGTTCTTAGGGGAAATGGTTTTAGGTTTTGCCCATTGAGTATGGTGTTAGCTATGGGTTTACCATATATGGCTTTTATTATGTTGAGGTATGATCCTTTTATTCCCACCTTGTTGAGAGTCTTTATCAAGAAAGAGTATTGGTGCTGAGACCGGTTTGGCTCAGTGGATAGAGCGTTGGCCTGCAGACTGAAAGGTCCCAGGTTCGATTCCGGTCGGGGGCATGTACCTTGCTTGTGGGTGCATCTCCAGTGTGGGGTGTGCAGGAGGCAGCTGATCGATGTTTCTCTCTCATCGATGTTTCTGACTTTCTATCCCTCTCCCTTCCTCTCTGTGAAAAATCAATAAAATATATTTTAAAAAAAAGAAAAAAGAAATAAAGGGTATTGGATTTTTTAAAATGCTTTTTCTGCATCAATTGATATGACTATGTGACTTTTATCTCTCAAATTGATTATGAGATGTATCAGGTTTATTGATTTGTGGATATTATACATCCTTGCATTCCTGGGATAAATCCTACTTGGTCATGGTGTATGATCTTTCTGATGTACTGCTGGATCCGATTTGCTAGAATTTTGTTGAGGATTTTGGCATCTATGTTCATGGGGTATATTAGCCTGTAATTCTCTTTCATTGTGATATGTTTATCTGGTTTTGGTATTAGGGTGATGCTGGCTTCATAGAAGGTGCTTGGAAGTGTCCCTTCTTGAATTTTTTGGAATAGTCTGAGGAGGATAGGTTTTAATTCTTCCTTGAATGTTTGGTAGAACTCTCCTGTGTAACCATCTGGCCCTGGGCTTTTGTTTGCTGGAAGCTTTTTGATGACTGCTTCAATTTCTTCCATAGTTATTGGCCTATTGATATGTTTAGATTCTTCCTGATTGAGTTTTGGAAGATTATATTTTTCTAGGAATATGTCCATTTCCTTCAGGTTGTCCAGTTGGAATAGACTTGTTTATAGTATTTTAAAACAATTCTTTGTATTTTGGTGGATCTGTTGTTATTTCTCCTCTTTCATTTCTGATTTTGTTCATTTGGGTCTTCTCTCTTTGCTTCTTGGTGAGCCTGGCTAGAGGTTCATCAATCTTATTTAATCTTTCAAAGAACCAGCTCCTGGTTTTGTTCATCTTTTGAAATGTTTCTTTGGTCTTTATGTCATTTATCTCCGCTCTGATCTTTATTGTTTCCTTCCTTCTGCTTACACTGTGCTTTTCCTGTTGCTCTCTTTCTACCTCCTTTCATTGTAGTGTTAGGTAATTAATTACCATTGTTTCTTGTTTTTGTTTTTGTTTTTTTCAGTAGGCTTGTAGAGCTATGAACTTCCTTCTCAAGAGTGCTTTCACTGTGTCAATTAGATTTTGCATTGTTGTGTTTTCATTGTCATTTGTTGCCATGATATTTTTATTTCTTCCTTGATATCTCTGGTTACCCAGTCGTAGTTTAATAGCATGCTGTTTAGTCTCCATATGTTTGATTTCTTTGTATTGTTTTTATTGTAGTTGATTTCCAGTTTTATGCCACTGTGATCTGAGAAAATGCTTGATATGATTTCTATCTTCTTGAATTTGATGAGACTTTGCCTATGATGCAACATATGGTCTATCTTTGAAAATGACCCATGTGCACTGAGAAGAATGTATTTTCTGTCGCTTTGGGGTGAAATGTTCTGAAGATGTCAATTAATTCCATCTGGTCTAGTGAGTCATTTAGGATTGATGTTTCTTTGCTGATTTTTTTTAGAGGATTTGTCCAATGGTGATAGTGGGGTATCTATGATTGTATTTCTTTCAATCACTCCCTTGATATCCTCCAGGAGATTTTGTATGTATTTGGGTGCTCCTATATTGGCTGTGTATATGTTTACCAGAGTTATTTTTTCTTGTTGGATTGTTTCCTTCAGTATTAATAAGTGGCCTTCCTTATCTCTTGTTATGACCTTCATTTTGAGATCTAATTTGTCAGATATAAGTATTGCTACCTCAGCTTTTTTTCATTTCCATTCTCCTGTAAAATCTTTTCCCATTCCTTCACCTTCAGTCTGGATGCGTCTTTTTTCTGAGGTGAGTTTCTTGTAGACAGCTGATATATGGGTCATGTTTTCTTATCCCACCTGTTACCCAATGTCTTTTAATTAAGGCATTTAATCCATATACAGCTTATTTATTATTGATAGGTACTTTATTGTTGACATTTTTATTCTTTACTCCTGTGTTCCTTTTTCTCTTTTTATTCTGTTTTTACAGCAGACCCTTTAGAATTTCTTGTATTGCTGGTTTGGTGGTATTCTTGTATTCAGACTTGTCCTTTGCATGACTTTGTATAATTCATTCTATTCCCTTCTGGCCTAATGAGTTTCTGTTGAGAAATCAGTCACTGGTCTGATAGGGTTTTCTTTGAAGGTAGCTCTCTGTCTCTCTCTGGCTTCTTTTAAGATTCTTACTTTGTCATTAGTGTTTGCCAGTTTAATTTTAATGTGCCTTGTCGTCATCAGTGTTTTGGGGTTGTTTTTGCTTGGGGCTCTCTGAACTTCTTGGATTTGTATGTTTTTTTTTCTTCCTTATTTCGGGGAAGTTTTCTGTTACTATTTCTTCCAACATGTTTTCTATTCCTTACTCAATTTCCTCTCCTTCTGATAACCCTATTATGCAAATGTTGTTTTGTTTTGTGTTGTCTCAAAATTCCCTTAGGCCAGCAGTTCTCAACCTGTAGGTCACGACCCCTTTGGGGGTTGAACAACCCTTTCACAGGGGTTGCCTAAGACCATTGGAAAATGCAAATATTTACATCAGGATGCATAACAGTAGCAAAATTTCATGTTTGGGGGTCACCACCACATGAGGAACTGTATGCAAGGGTCTCAGCCTTAGGAAGGTTGAGAACCACTGCCTTAGGCTCTCTTCCTGCTTTGTAATTGTTTTTTCTAGAAGGTCAGGTGTTTTTTCTACCTTATCTTCTAGCTCACTGACATGGTCCTCTTCTTCTTCTAGTCTACCCTTGATGCTTTCTATGGATTTTTTTACAGTAGCAATATCATTTTTCATTTTTCTTGGTTCTTTTTCATTTTCTCTTGTTTCTTACTCATATAGTTGAACTTGTCTTCCATTCTTTTCAGCCACCTTAGGACCATTTCTCTGAATTCTTTCTCTGGCAGGTTGCTTGCCTCCATTTAATTTATTTTCTTTTCTGGTGATACCTGCTTTTCTTTCATATGCGGGCTGTTTCTTTGTCTTTCCTTGGTCCCTCTTTTCCGGGTGTCTGGTTAAGTAATTTCTTCTCTCCTGCATTGATTTATAGTCACAAAATACAACACAATGAGGTACAATGCACAAGGCACTAAACAGAAATGTATTCATATTCATAATATTAATAACCACAAAGAAAAGTAACCACCAGAAAGAGGCAAATTAGGGGACAGGAGAGAAAGAAGAGAGAAAGGAAAATGAAAAAAAAAATAAAGAAAGGAGTGGCAAAATGAAATGGAGAGGAAAAGAACATAAGAGAAAAAAGAAAGAGAATAAGAAAGAGAAGAGGAACAAGGTAGATATATGGGGAGAAAACTCCAATAGAACAGCCACTAATCCCAACGAATGCCATAAAAAGTACCTGAAGTTTAATACAAACTACAAACAACACCTAATATCAAGCCAGTTGAAGGAAAATGGGAGCTATGAACATAAAAAACAAAGCAAGCAAACGAACAAACAAAAACAAATCAAGAAGAATAAACAAACTAATCTCATAAAAAAGCATAAAAATTTATTTAATCAACATTCAAGCAAACAACAACAAAGAGACCGAGAGAAAAACAATTTTTAGATAGTGATGACAGAGAAGAGAGAGGTGTGTATGGCCTTGGAGCAGGGGATTGGAAACTAGATATATAAGTAGGGTGAAATTTTAACAGGGAATAAAAAGAAATAATAGGGAAAATCTAAAGTAGGAAAAGGATAAGAAAAACAGGGCAACAAAAGGGGGAAAGTTAGGAAGAGAGTTATAGCATAAAAGTAGAATTAAAATGGAGTAAAATGATGATAAAGAAAAGAAGAAAATAGAAGTTAGAACACTAATCCCAAGGTAAAATAAACAGAAAATAAAATGACACATTTTAAATAAAAAGATAAAATAGTAGTAGTAATACTACTAATTGAAAATAAAAATGCAATAATTAAAAAAGTAAAATCTAATGAGGAAAAAAATAGTTTCTTAAGTAAAAAATGAAAAAAAAAATACAATGTGCAATAGTGAAGGTCATTCACTTCCTTTATTGTTCTATTCAGTGTGCTAGTTTCCTACTCAGGACAGTATTGCAGTTTCCTGCATTCCACTGCTCCTCAGTGTTGTAAGCCAGTCCTGATTTTTAAGGAGATGGTGTGTCTTAATTTCTTTATTAATTTGTGATTACACAAGAGTCAGTTTGTGATTCAGCCCTTGGGTGGCAGTGTTTCTGGATTGACCTCCAAGACTATAAATCCTCTCTAGCCTGTGCTTAGATCCTGTTTTCCCTGTGGCACTCAATAGTGGTTTGTGGGAGTGGGTTGCTCCACAGCTGGTTTTCTGAAGGTCAGATCCCCAGGTTCTAGGAAAATAACTTTCCCCTGCAGTCTCCTAGGATGTCTCCAACTGGGTGATTTTATGTATTGGCCTCAGCAATCAGAAACCAGGATCTGAAGAGGAAAGAGCGTAAGTGCACGAACTTCCCTTCCCCCTTGTGTCCAAGCAGCTGACACACTTTTAAAACTCCCAGGTTATTCTTCTGCATCAGATCAAAATGGGATATTTTCTAGAGATTCCCTTTGTTAGAAGCTCTGAGGACTCCCTTCCACATTCACAGATCACACCAACCCCAACAGCCACAGATCTCTCCACAGACTTCCCCCACTTCTCTATTCTGCAGGACCAGAGATCTCACCTCATTTCTGGCAAGGATGCGAGAAAAAGGAATCCTTCTTCACTGTTGGTAGGGATGCATACTGCTGGTGTAGCCATTGTAGAAAACAGTGTGGCATTTCCTCAAAAAATTAAAAATGGAACTGCCATTTGATCCAATAATACCATTTGTAGGAATATATCCCAAGAAAACAGAAATATCAATCAGAAAGGATATATGCACCCTTATGTTAATAGCAGCAAAATTTACAATAGCTAATATTTGGAAACAGTCTAAGTGTCCATCAGCAAATGAGTGGATTAAGAAACTGTGGTACATCTACACAATGGAATATTATACTGGTATAGAAAAGAAGGAATTCTTACCATTTGCAACAGCATGGATTGAACTCAGGAGCATTATGCCAAACAAAATAAGCCAGAGAAAGATAAATATCACACAATCTCATTAATTTGTGTAATTTAAAGAACAACATAAACTGATAAACAAAAGCAGATCCAGAGACAAAGAAGTATTGATCAGTCAGTGAAACCTCAGAGAGAAGGAAGGGGAGGGTGGGAGTAAGGGAGACAGATCAAGCAAAGGATTTGTATGCATGCATATAAGCCTAATCAATGGACACAAAAACCAGGGGGGTGAAGGCATGAGTGTGTGTGGAGGTTATGGGGGGATAAAGACACATATATAATACTTTAATCCAGTGGTCGGAAAACCACGGCTTGCGAGCCACATGTGCGAGCTGCAGTTTGCCATTTGCGGATAATTGCCTTAATCAATAAAGAAAAAGAAAAGGTCTATTGCCCATTTTGTAATTGGATATTTTGTCTCTCTGGTGTTGGATTTTATATGTTGTTTATTTATTTTGGAAATTATCACATGTACCATTGGCAAATATGTTCTCCCATACAGTGGGCTCCATTTTCATTTTGTTGATGGTTTCTTTTGCTGTATAGAACCTTTTCATTTGATTTAGTCTTTATTTATTATTTTCTTTGTTTCTTTTGTCCTAGGACTATCTTGGTAAAAAATGTTGCTATGCAAGTTGTCTGAAATTTTATTGCCTATATTTTGGTCTAGAATTTTTATGGTTTCATGACTTACATTGAAGTCTTTTATCCATTTTGAATTTATTATTATATATAGTATATGTTGGTGGTCTGGTTTCTTTCTTTCTTTCTTTCTTTTTTTTTTGCATACACCTCTCCAATTTTCCCAACACTATTTATGGCAGAGATTGTTTTTACTCCTTTGTAAGCTCTTTTCTTCTTTGTCAAATATTAATAATCCAGGAAGGATAATTGAGCTGATTGCTGGACTCTCTGTTTTGTTCCATTGATCTAAATGCCCATTCTCATGCTAGTACCAGACTGTTTTGAATAAAAATGCATTTAACATAGCTTGATATCAGGTATTGTGATCCCTTTAACTTTATATTGCTTTCTCAAGATAGTTGTGGCTCTTTGGGGTCTTTGTGGTTTTATATAAATTTTTGGATTATTCATTCTAGATTTGTGAAATATACCAATAGTATTTTAATTAGAATTACATTGAATCTGTAGATTGCTTTGGATAGTATGGATATTTTAATGTTGTTAATTCTTCCAATTCATGAATATGGCATATGTTTCTGCTTGTTTGTATCTTCTAGATTTTCTTCAATATCTTATCGTTTCCAGAGTGAAGGTTTTTTATTTCTTTTTATGCCTAGGTTCCTTATGTTTGATTCCAATACTAAATGGGATTGTTTTCTTAGTTTCTCTTTCTTAGAGCTTATTATTGATGTGTAAATATGTCACTGATTTCTGCATATTAACTGTGTATTCTATTACTTTGCTGAATTCATTTGTTAGATCTTGTGGTTCTTTGGTAGAGTTTTTCAGACTTTTTATGTATGTCATCTGTGAAAAAGGGCAGTTTTACTTTCTCTTTTCCAATTTGGATGGCTTTTATTTTTTCTCTTATTTCATAGCTATGAATAAAAATGATGAAAGCAGATATCACTATATTTTTATTTATATTAAGGAAAATGCTTTTATTTTTTTCCCATTGAGTATGATGATGGCTATAGGTTTGTTATATATGACTTTTATTATATTGAGATATTATCCATATATTCCCAATTTGCTGAGAGTTTTTTTCATAAATGGGTATTTGATTTTATTTAATGCTTTAGCTGCATCTATATATACTGTTATGTGATTTTTAGATTTCATTTTGTTTATGTGATATATCATGTTTATTGATTTGCAAACATTGTACCAACCTTGTATCCCTGGAATAAATTCCACATGATCTTTTTAATATATTGCTGGTTGTGGTTTTCTAATGTTTTATTGGGATTTTAGCATTTAAGTTAATCAGGGATAGTGGTCTGTAATTATCTCTCTTTGTAGTGTCTTTATTTGGTTTTAGAATAAAGAGAATGCTGGCCCCATAGAAAAAGTTTGGAAGTGCTCCTTCCTCTTGGATTCTTTTGGAATAGTTTGAGGAGGATAGGTATTAGGTCTTTGAATGTTTGAAGAAATGTCCCTGTGAAGCTATCTGAACCAGGGCCTTTTATTTTCTGTGAGTTTCTTTTCTCTTTGTTACTACTTCAATTTCAACAGTAGTTATTGGCCTATTTAAGTTTTTGATCCTTCCCTATTGGCCAGTTCATTGGCATATAGTTTTTCATAGTAGTTTCTTACCATAGTCTGTATTTCTGTGGGATTAGTTGTTACTTCTCTTCTGTTATTTCAGATTCTATTTACTTGGGTCTACCTCTATCTTTGTTTTGTGATGAGTCTGGCTAAAAGTTCATCAATCTTGTTTATGTTTTCAAAGAACAAGCTCTTGGTTTTATTTATTTATTTCAGTTTCTATGTCATTTATTTCTGTTCTGATCTTTATTATTTCCTTCCTTCTTACTTTGGTCTTTTCTCATTTTCTTTCTAATTCTTTAAGTTGTATGGTTAAATAGTTCATTACCAGTAAACATTTTTTTTTCTTGTTTTTTGAGGTAGCATTGTAGTGCTATGAACTTTCCTCTCATAACTGCTTTTTCATTGTCCCCTAGATTTAGGGATATTGTGTATTCATATTCATTTGTTTTCAGGAAGTATTTTTTTATTTATTTCTTTATCATTGGTAATGTATTCCTTTTTAAATAACATGGTATTTAGCTTCCATTTGTTTGAATATTTTTGAGTGTTTTTTATGTAGCTCATTTCTGTTTTTATGCCATTATGAACTGAGAAGATACTTGATATGACTTCAGTCTTTTTGACCTTGTAAAGACATGTTTTGTGTCCTCACATGTGGTCTTCCTTTGAGAATGAGCCCTGTGTACCTGAGAAGAATGTATATTTTGGTATGAATGTCAATTCCGTCTGATCTAGTATGTCCTTTAGGATCACTGTCTCCTTGTTGATTTTTTGTCTGGAAGATGTCCAGTAAAGTCAGTGGAGTGTTAAATTCCCCTACTATGATTGTATTATTCATGATCTTTTCCTTAAAGTATGCTACAAGTTTTGTTTTTTAAAAAATATATTTAGATGCTTCTATATTGGGTTTACCAGGGTTATATCCTCTTTTTGGATCTATCCCTTTAGTGTTATATAATGACCTTTATTGTTAGTTGGGTTGGCCTTCATTTGGAGTCTATTTTTTTAAATATTTGTATTGCTACCCTACCATTTCTTTACATTTTTGTTTGCATGGAAAAATTATTTCCATCTTTGTGTCTTCATTTTGTGTGGATCTTTTGTTCTGATGTGGGTCTTTTGCAGATAGGATATATTTGGTCACATTTTCTTATCCACTCACCTACCCTATATTATTATTGGAACATTTAATCCATTTACATTTAATATTATTATTGATAAGTACTTATTTATTGCCATTTTTCTCTATACTTATGTTTCTCTCTCTTTATCTCTCCCTTCTTCTTCTAAAAGCAGTCCCTTTAACATTTCTTGCAATGTTGATTTGGAAGTCATGTACTAATGTATTAGTTTGGCCTTTTTAATTTAATCTACAAATTTCTTTATTTTACCTTCAATTTTAAATGATAGCCTTGCTGGATAGAGTAGTCCTGGTTTCACATTCTTCCTTTAAAAAAATATTTTTTTTTATTGATTTTTAGAGAGAAAAAAGGGAGAGGGATAGAAAGAAACATTGACAAGAAAGAAACATTATGAATTGGTCACTTCCTACACACCCCCCACTGGGGATCAAGCTCACAACCCAGGCTCGTGCTCTGACTGTGTGTCCTTATAATTGGTGACCTGTTGGTTAACAGGTAGACACTCAACCACTGAGTCAAGCCAGTGATGAAGTTCCTTATATTTTATGACTTTGAATATCATGCCAGTCCCTTCTCATATGATATTATATTGCCTGACAGCTTTATTGAAACTCCCTTGTAGGTATCTAACTATCTCTCTCTTGCTGCCTTTAATATTCCCTCTTTATTTTTAACATTTTCCATTTTAATCATAGTTTGTCTTGGTGTGCATCTCTTTCATTTCATCTTGATTGGGATGCTTTTTGCCTTCTAAACTTGTGTGACTTTTTCCTTCACCTCATTAGGGAATTTTCTGTCATTATTTCTTCAAATATGTTCTCTATCCCTTCTTCATTTTCTTCTTCTTTCTGTGCTTTTATGATGAGAATTCTATTACATTTCATATTGTCCCAAACTTCCCTTAAAACTATACTCATTCTTTTTAATTGTTTTATCTTTTTGTTGCTCTGATGAAATGTTATTTTTAATGTACTTTGTCTTCCAAGTAACTTATTCAATTTTTTGCTTCATCCAACCTATATTTAATTCCTTCCAGTCTGTTTTGAAGTCAGCCATGGTATTACAAAACTGATTTTTATTCATGGTTTCTATGTTTGTTTTCACATTATTTTAATTTCCATAAAGTTCCTTATCATGCTCACTATGCTCATTGACCATCCTTGTAACCATACTTTGAACTCTATTTCTGAATAATTGTTTCTCTCTATTTCAATTATTATTATTATTATTATTATTATTATTATTATTATTATTTTTAGATTCTTTCTGTTTTTCTTTTGGGGCCTATTTTTTGTTACCCCATTTTGGCTGTCTTTTTTAAAATTTCTATATGTCAGATAGATATGCCATAACTTCCAGTATTTGTGGTGTGTCCTTATATATGGACCCTCTTGTTGTAATTGGGTCTTGATTGCATTGGGGCTATTTATGCAAGGGATTGACAATGAGGCTGGCTGACTGTGAGGCTCAACTTTGACAACGTCATGTAAGCTGACAGAACCAAACAAGACGAAACAAAGCATAAAACAAAAAAAATACCATCACCACCATGAAAATCAATGGCAACAAATAGAATAAGAAAAGAAAAAAAGAAAATAAAGAACAATATAAAACAAAATAATAATAAGAGAACACAAAGAAAGAAAAATATGAAAGAAAAGAAGTAAAAAAGAATAGGAAAAGAAAATCAGAATTCAAAGTAATAAAAAAGATAAACAAAACTATAGAATTATAGAAGAAAAGAGAGAAATAAGAAATATGAAGGAAAAAATAGAAAAGAAAAAAAATACAACGGAGAAAAAAATGAAGCTTTTTGAATTCTGCTGCAATGCTATCCAAAGCCAGTCATTTTTTTGTGTGTGGGGTTCAGGTCTTCCAGGAGGTTCTCTGGTATAAGCCAATATCAGATGTTGTCCACACTCAAAACCTATCCAAACCTATACATGATCTACAGTTTGTGGATCTGCTACCCTTGGCTGAACACAGGAAGTACGAAGGCTTGCTTTTGTCAGCACAGAGCCAAGGGGTAGATGAACAAATATCCCAAGGTACCCCAGGATCTGTCTCTGCTTGCCTCCTTCTGCTAGGATGCTGGCCTGCTGTCCTACTGCCAGGCTTAGTCACTGAAAGTGCTTAGTCTTTGAGTCTCCAGCAGAATTTGGAGGATGGGGCCTTTGGATCTCCTGTGAGGGGGAGATGCTGTTCAGATCTACTGAAGATGATGTGTGTGTTTCCCTACCCCCAAGCCACATGTCTGAGTTTAACCTTGATTTTTTCCCTCACTCCACAAGCAGATCCCCTAGCAGTAAGGTGGTTGAAGCCTGATAGAAGCTGGAAGAGGTATTTCTATCAGCTCTCCTATTAGGTTCCCTGGAAAGTGGGGTGAGAGGGGTTGGGAATAACCATATCCCAAAGCCAGTTATTAACAATCTTTGAGATTTTCCAGCCTTCTAAGCCCCAGCCTAAGCCTGTGACTTTTGAGAGGGGCTAAAAATGCAGTGCGGTATAAGTGGGATTCCAGAGGGTAGGGTTAGCAAGATTCTAAATGATGGAGGTAATTGCTTTTCTGTAGGCTCATGCCACTTCCAGGGAATTAATTGTTTACCCCCACAAAAGTGGGTGCTCCACTATTGGAGGAGACTTACCCCCACAACTCTTCACAAAGCTAGCTACCCATGATTCTCCTGAGGCATTCCAGTCCTCACTGCCCTCCCTCTGCCAGAGCCCAGGGTAACTGGTTGCAAAAAAATTTTTGCATGTTGGCTCTTTAAACAGGCGACTCCAGTGAGTTATGCCTCTCCTTGGCAGATAAAAACTTCACTGCTTTCCCTGGCTGAGTAGCTCAGTTGGTTAGAGCCTTGTTCTGGTACACCAAAGTTGCTGGTTTGATACCTAGTCAGGGCACATGCAGGAATCAATTAATGAATACATCAATAAGTAGAACAAAAAAATGATCTCTCTCTCTCTCTCTCTCTCTCTCTCTCTCTTACCCCTTTCCTATAAAATCAATAAAAAATAATTTTAAAAAAGGCCTTTCACAGTTGGATACGATGTGGGTACGTACCTCTTCCCTTCTCTTGTACTCTCGACTGGGGATACCAGTCTGTGGTCTATGCTTCATACCTCTCAGGAGGAACCTCCTGCAGCTGAGATATCCTTCCCTAGCCTCAGTCTGTTGCCCATGGAAATGGGGCCAGCCCACTTCTTGACTCTTTCCTTCCTACCAGTCTCAAAGTGGCTTCTGCAGTCCTTGGTTAAGTCACTTTTTCAAATAGTCTCCAGTTAGTAATTCAGGGTGATTGTTTCCTAATTTAGCTGTAACTTTCAGTTGGGTTCTGTGAGACATTGTGAGCCAAATCCACCTACTCACTGCCATCTTGAACCCTGAGTTCTGTTTTTATAATTGACAGAGGATTAGTTTGTGATCTCTGAATATCCATTATGAATGCCTTTCTTTCTGGCCTATTTATATAGAAATTCTATCATTTTATTTATGGCATTTTGAATACTAATTTCTTTAATGTAACATGTTGAAATTATAGTTGACATATACATTGGTATTATTTTCTTTTCTACTATATGAAAAGAATAAAGCTCCGGTTAATGTTCTGTTCCAAACATAAAATATGCATATTTTCCTGTATATATCACTATGACCATTGTCCAAAGACTCACACTTTTACTTAAATTTATTTTTTTACTTTGTAATAGCATCTTATCATTTTTATTATTTAACTAGAAGCTTGATGCATAAAAATTTGTGCAAGAGTAGACCTTTCCCGCATGCCCTCCCACCCCCAGGCTGCTGGCACTGACTTCCCTCTAGCAACCAGGATTTGGCTTCCCTTGAGCTGCCAACAGGTACCTGGAACCCACTCTGGGCCCGGCTTTATCAGGTAGGATGTCTGGAAGAACATCTGGTCTTATTAGCATATTACCCTTTTATTATTATAGATGCCTGATCTCAAATTCAGCCTTCCATGATATAACTTAATCCTGATATAGAAATGGTTGTTTCTGTATAAATCCCCAGGGTTTATTTTAGTCATAGTATGTAGTTACTGACCTTTGATGCCTTCCCAAACCCCATTTTAGAAATCTTGGTTCACATATAGTCTAGAAGGAACAACCTTATTACCAAATGATTCTGCCCCTAATCAGAGATGACTGTAAATAGGTGAAGTCTTTACCTAAGCAGGGTCAATCAGAATGGAAGCAAAATTAAGTACTGAAATAGTCTTATACAGCTATGGTGGAAATCTGTATCTTGAGGAACCTGAGCCGCCTACCTGTAAAGAAAAGAAGAAACAATAGTTTTGAAGCAAACATTAGAAACTTAGAGGCTAGAGAAGAGAGCATAACTGAAGAAAACCATATAGCTTTGAAATATAGAGAAAAAAAGAAAAAGAAAAATATTTTCACATGGTTTCAAAGGTTTCAAAGCTGAATATTAAAACCTATTAACCTACAGATGTTCTTCTGGTTCAAAAGCTTATGAGTATTTTTTTAAAAGCAAACAAGTCTCCCCCCAGTGCCTCTAATGTTATAGAAGACTCAGGGGGGGGGAGGGGGAAAAACAAAACAAGCAATGCTTTAGAGAAATGGAGTTATACAATTTTTTTTATTATTAATTTTTTATACATATCTCCCAATTGACCCCCGTCCCTCCCAGGCATACCCCAACCGCCCCCCAGTGTCTATGTTCATTGGTTATGCTTATATGTATGCATACAAGCCCTTTGATTGATCTCTTATCTGCCTCACCTAACTTTAATCTTCTTGCTGTAATTTCACAATCTGTTTGAAGCTTTACTGCCTCTGTATCTATCCTTTTGTTCATCAGTTTATAATGTTCTTTATTACCCACCAATGAGTGAGATAATGTGATGCTTCTCTCTCATTGACTGGCTTATTTCACTAAGCATAAGGCTCTCCAGTTCCATCCAGGTTGCTGCAAATGGTGAGAATTCCTTCTTTTTAATGGCAGCATAGAATTCCATTGTGTAGAGGTACCACAGTTTTCTGATCCACTCATCTGCTGACGGGCACCTAGGCTGTTTCCAAATTGTAGCTATTGTAAATAGTGCTGCTATGAACATAGGGGTGCATAAATCCTTTCTGATTGGTGTTTGTGATTTCTTAGGATAAATTCCTAAGACTGGGATTACAGGGTCAAATGGGAGATCCATTTTTAGTTTTTTGAGGAAACTCCATACTGTTCTCCACAGTGGCTGCACCAGTCTGCATTCCCACCAACAGTGCACAAGGGTTCCTTTTTTTCTGCATCCTCGCCAACACTTGTCGTTTGTTGATTTGTTGATGATTGCCATTCTGACAGGTGTAAGATGGTATCGCATTGTCGTTTTGATTTGCATCTATCGGGTGATTAATGACTTTGAACATGTTTTCATGTATCTCTTGGCCTTCCTTCTGTCATCTTTCGAACAGGTTCTATTTAGGTCCGTTGCCCATTTTTTTATTGGATCGTTCATCTTCCTTTTATTAAGTGTATAAGTTGGCTGTAGATTTTGGAGATTAAACCTTTATCAGTGATAACATTTGCAAATATGTTCTCCCATACAGTGATCTTTCTTGTTGTTTTGTTGATGGTTTCTTTTGCTGTGCAAAAGCTTTTTATTTTGATGTAATTCCATTTGTTCATTTTTTCTATAGCTTCCATTGCCTTTGGAGCAGAATCAGTGAAGAAGTTCTTTCAGCATATATCTGAAATTGTGTTGCCTGTGGATTCCTCTAGTATTTTTATGGTTTCCCTTCTAATGTTTAAGTCCTGTATCCATTTGGAGTTTATTTTTATATTTGGTGTAAGTTGGTGGAACAGTTTCATTTTTTTGCATGTATCTGTCCAATTTTCCCAACACCATTTATTGAAGAGGCTATCTTGGCTCCATTGTGTGTTCATGCCTCCTTTGTCAGATATTAGTTAAGCATAGTGGTTTGGGTGGATATCTGGGTTCTCTATTCTATTCCATTGGTCTATGTGTCTGTTCTTGTGCTGTTTTGAGAACAGTTGCTTTGTAGTATAGCTTGAAGTCTGGTATTGAGATCCCACCTACTTTATTCTTCTTTCTCAGAATTGCTGTAGCTATTCGTGGTCTTTTTTTTGTTCCAGATGAATCTATGAAGAGTTCTTTCTAGGTCGGTGAAATATGTCATTGGTATTTTAATGGGTAGAGCGTTGAATCTGTAGATTGCTTTGGGTAGTATGGACATTTCAATGATGTTGATTCTCCCAATCCATGAGCATGGCATGCTCTTCCATCTGTTAACATATTCCTCTATCTCTTTTTTCAGTGTCCTGTAGTTTTCTGCATATAGGTCTTTTACCTCTTTAGTTAGGTTTATTCCTAAGTATCTTAATTTTTTTGGTGCGATGGTAAATGGGATTGCTTTGTTAGTTTCTCTTTCTGTAGTTTCACTATTAGTGTATAGAAATGCCACAGACTTCTTAGCATTAATTTTGTATCCTGCTACATTGCCGAATTCATTAATTAAATCAATTAGTTTTGGAATGGAGTCCTTTGGGTTTTTTATGTAAAATATCATGTCATCTGCAAATAAGGACAGCTTTACTTCTTCTTTTCCAATTTGGATGTCTTTTATTTCTTCTTCTTGTCTAATTGCAATGGCTAATACTTCCAGTACTATGTCGAACAGGAGAGGTGAGAGTGGGCATCCCTGTCTTGTTCCTGTTCTTAGGGGAAATGGTTTTAGTTTTTGCCCATTGAGTATGATGTTAGCTGTGGGTTTAACGTATATGGCTTTTATGATGTTGAGGTATGCTCCTTCTATTCCCACTTTGTTGAGAGTTTTTATCAAGAAAGGGTGTTGGATTTTGTCAAATGCTTTTTCTGCATCAATTGATATGACTATGTGATTTTTTTCTCTCAATTTGTTTATGTGATATATCACATTTATTGATTTGCGAATATTGAACCATCCCTGCATTTCTGGGATGAATCCTTCTTGGTCATGGTGTATGATCTTTCTGATGTACTTCTGGATCCGATTTGCTAGAATTTTGTTGAGCATTTTGGCATCTATGTTCATGAGAGATATTGGCCTATAATTCTCTTTCATTGTGTTGTCTTTATCTGGTTTTGGTATTAGGGTGATGCTGGCTTCATAGAACGTGTTTGGAAGTGTTCCTTCTTCTTGAATGTTTTTGAATAGTCTGAGGAGGATAGGTTTTAATTCTTCCTTGAATGTTTGGTGAAACCCTCCTGTGTAGCCATCTGGTCCCGGGCTTTTATTTGCTGGAAGCTTTTTGATGACTGCTTCAATTTCTTCCATAGTTATTGGACTATTGAGATGATTGGCTTCCTCCTCACTGAGTTTTGGGAGGTTATATTTATCTAGGAAAATGTCCATTTCTTCCAGGTTGTCCAGTTTGTTGGAATAGAGTTGTTCATAGTATTTTTGAACAATCCTTTGTATTTCCACAGGGTCTGTTGTTATTTCTCCTCTATCATTTCTGATTTTGTTTATTTGGGTCTTCTCTCTTTGCTTCTTGATGAGCCTGGCTAGAGGTCCATCAATCTTGTTTATCCTTTCAAAGAACCAGCTCTTGGTTTTGTTGATCTTTTGAATCGTTTCTTTGGTCTCCAAGTTGTTTATATCCGCTCTGATCGTCACTATTTCCTTTCTTCTGAGCACACTGGGCTTTTCATGTTGCTCTCTTTCTAGCTCTTTGAGATGTAGGTTTAGGTGGTTTATTACCATTGTTTCCTGTTTTTTGCAGTAGGCTTGTAGGGCTATGAACTTCCCTCTCAAGACTGCTTTCACTGTGTCCCATAAATTTTGTATTGTTGTGTTGTCATTGTCATTTGTTGCCATGATTTTTTTATTTCTTCCTTGATCTCTCAGGGTTACCCAGTCTTTGTTTAATAGCATGCTGTTTAGTCTCCATGTGTTTGATTTCTTTCTATTGTTTTTATTATAGTTGATTTCCAGTTTTATGCCACTGTGGTCTGAGAAAATGGTTGATGTGATTTCTATCTTCTTGAATTTGAAGAGACTTTTCCTATGACCCAATATGTGATCTATCTTTGAAAATGACCCATGTGCACTGGAGAAGAATGTATATTCTGTGGCTTTGGGGTGAAATGTTCTGAAGATGTCAGTTAATTCCATCTGGTCTAGTGAGTCATTTAGGATTGATGTTTCTTTGCTGATTTTTTGTTTAGAGGATCTGTCCAATGGTTACAGTGGGGTATTAAAGTCTCCTACTATAATTGTATTGCTGTCAATCTCTCCCTTAATATCCTCCAAGAGTTTTTTTTATGTATTTAGGTGCTCCTATATTGGGTGCATATATGTTTACCAGAGTTATTTCTTCTTGTTGGATTGTAACCTTTAGTATTATGAAGTGGCCTTCTTTATCTCTTGTTATGTCCTTCACTTTGACATCTAATTTGTCAGATAGAAGTATTGCAACCCCAGCTTTTTTTTTCATTTCCATTTGCCTGAAATACCATCTTCCATCCCTTCACCCTCAAACTGTGTGCATCTCTTTTCCTGAGGTGGGTTTCTTGCAGACAGCAGATATATGGATCATGTTTTCTTATCCAATCGGTTACCCTATGTCTTTTGATTGGAGCATTTAATCCTTTCACATTTAACGTTATTATTGATAAGTACTTATCTGTTGCCATTTTTAGTCCTTACCCTGGAGCTCCTTCTTCTCGTCCTCTTTCTTTTTATTACAGCAGACCCTTTAACATTTCTTGCATTGCTGGTTTGGTGGTAATATGTTCTCTTAGTCCATTTTTGTCTGTGAAGCTTTTGATTTCACCTTCAATTTTGATTGAGAGTCTTGCAGGGTACAGTATTCTTGGATTCAGACCCTTCCTTTGCATGACTTTGTATATTTCATTCCATTCCCTTCTAGCCTAATGAGTTTCTGTTGAGAAGTCAGTACCTAGTCTTATGGGAGTTCCTTTGTAGGTAACTTTCTGTTTCTCTCTGGCTGCTTTTAGTATTCTTACTTTGTCATCGGTGTTTGCCAATTTAATTATAATGTGCCTTGGTGTCAGTTTGTTGGGGTTCATTTTGCTTGGAACTCTGTGAGCTTCTTGGATTTGTGTGGATTTTTTCTTTTCTATACTGGAGAAATTTTCTGTCATTATTTGTTCCAACACGTTCTCTAATCCTTCTTCAGTTTCCACTCTTTCTGGAACCCCAATTATACGGATGTTGTTTTGTTTCATGTTATCCCAAAGTTCCCTTAGGCTCTCCTCTTGCTTTTTAACTTTTTTTCTAGAAGCTGCTGTACTTGGGTGTTTTTTCCTTCCGTGTCTTCTAGCTCACTTATGCGGTCCTCTGCTTCTTCTAGTCTACTTTTGTTGCTTTCTGTTGAGTTCTTTATAACAGTGATGTCATTGTTCATTTCTTCTTGTTTATTCTGCACCTCATCTAGTTTCTTGTGCATTTCTTCTTGCTGCTTCCTCATCTCCTCTTGGCTCTTAGTCACTTCCTCTAGGGTCTTCTTTACTTCCTCTAGGCTCTTACCCAAATTGTCGAATTTGTCTTCCAATCTTTTAAACCAGCTTATGATCGTTTTTCTGAACTCTTTCTCTTGCAAGCTTGTTTCTGCTTCTATTTCATTTACTTCCTTTTCTGGTGAAACCTGCCTTTCTGTCTTATGTGGGCTGTTTCTTTTTCTGCCCATGGTCTTTCTTCTTCGGGTGTCTGGCTATGTAGTTCTCTTTCCTACGTTGATTGAGAAGCACACACTACAACATGACCAGGTACAGCACACAAGGCGCGTGTGCTCCGTGGACCTCTGAGTCCGCTGCATGTCCGTGCCGATTGGAGAGCGGAGCTCTGGGTCCCTGGGTCCCCAGCTGCTTGATGTGTGCGCAGCTGCTGGCTTCAGATGGCTGCAGACATCTACCTCCCTCTGAAAGATGGCCCGGTCTCCGCGTTCAAGCTGATGGCTCAGGCGGACAAAAAGCCCTTGGCAGTGGGGCTGGCCGGCCAGGAGAGCCCCGTCCAGCAGTTCCCCGCCTTCTCCTGGAGGATAACTGGCTCTTAACTTGCCACCAAACACTCCCAGTGTGACTCTCAGCCGCTCCCTCTCCTTCTGCCCAGCGACAAAGCTCTAGTTGTGTCTGTTTACTCCGCCGCCATTTTCTCCCTCGGAGTTATACAGTTTTATTACAGTGGCACACTCAGCGGAATGATTTCCCAAGTTTGAGCAAAGTAACGTGCAGGGAGTTTCTCCTTTATACTTTTCTGGTGTCTTTGTCCCTCAAATATGGATTATGCTCTGGTCCTTTTTCAGGCTTTGCAAAAATAGGCCCCAGGTGTTGGGGATTTTGAGACCATATAAAATGGTCTGGCTAATAATGCACATCCCCACCCCTCCTTCCCACTCCAAAGCTGTGCACTGTTCATAGTTTATGGCCTCTGTATTTAGGTAACAGGTCTTGCAAGACCAGTATCTGGGCAAGAGGCAGTGACTTAATTATAGGTGATCAAGATGTACACTGGATAGGGGGTAGAAAAATGGTGGTGGAGTAGACAGATGCGTCTGGAGCTTTGTCGCTGGGCAGAGGGAGAGAGAGCGGCTGAGAGTTGCACTGGGGGTGTTTGTTGGCAAGTTAAGAATCAGTTATCCTCCAGGAGAAGGTGGGGGACTGCTGGACGTGGCTCTTCTGGCCAGGCAGCCCCACTGCCACAGGGATTTTATTTGACAGAGCCACCAGAGTGAACTCGGAGACCGCGCCATCTTGCAGAGGGAGGTGGATGTCTGCGGCAACCCGAAGCCTGCGGCTGGTGCACCCATCGAGCAGCCGGGGACCCGGGGACCCAGAACTCTGCTCTCCAATTGGCGCAGACACGTTGTGGAATCAGAGATCCACATGGCACATGGAAAGGTCAGATTTCGCCTGGGATAGGGTGAGGTCTGCCCCCACAAAACAGAGACCCGCACACTGTGGGAACCGGGGTACTGTAAAGCTGCCTCTGGAGAGGTCCCCAGAGGTGGGCAGGGCGTGATCGCTAAGTGTGGAGGCAAACTCTTGGAGCTGTTGACAGAGGGGAGCTCTGGAAAACGACTTGTTTTTATCTGGGGCAGAGGGACAGCCTGGGAGTTATTACAGTGTCCCGGCTGCAAAATCCCCACAAACCAGCTTTGAGAACCACAGAGTAGCAGGATCTGAGCACAGCCTAGAGAGGTTCTGTGCTTTGTCTCAGAGATCAATTCCGAAACACTGCCACCCAGTGGATGACACACAAATTGACTCTCGCATAACCACAAAAGAATAAAGAGATTAAAACACCAAGAGGGGAACACAGGGAACTGCAATACTTCCCAACTGGGAAACAGGAGTGCCAAGCAGAATAATAGGGGAAGTGAATGACCATTCTATTTTTTTCTTTTTTTTTTCCTTTTTAAATTTTTATTATTTTTCATTTTTACATATTTTAATTAAAAGACTACTTTTTTTCTTTCCGCCTCAATTGATTTTACCCTTTTAATTATTACATTTTTGTTTTCAACTAGTATTATTAATTACTACTAGTATTTTACCTTTTTGGAATTAAACAAGTGTCATTTTGTTTTCTCTTTATTTTATTTCGGGATTAGAGTTCTACATTCTATTTTCATCTTTCCTTTACCATAATTTTACTCCAACTCAACTCTGCCTTTATGCCAACACTTTCCTCCTAACTTTCCCCATTTTGTTTTCTTGTTTCTCTATGCCTTTTCCAACTTTAGATTCTCCCTATTCTTTCTCTTTACCTGGTTAAAATTTCACCCCACTTATATATCTAATTTCAAATCCCCTACTACAAGTCCATACAAACCTCTCTCTTCTTGTCTTCACTAGCCAAAAAGTTGTTTTTTCTCTATGTCCTTTTGTTGCTATTTGCCTGAAAAGTAATTATATCGATTTTTTGAAATTTTTTTGTGAGATTGTTTTATTTTATTCTACTTGTTTATTTTGCTTTTTGCTTGCTTTGTTTTTTACTTCTATTATCTCTCACCTCCCTCCATACCAGTTGTTATTTTCAGTTTGTATTAATCTCTAGGTACTGGTTGCTGACCTTTATTGGGATTAGTGACTGTTCTATTGGAGTTTTCTCCTGACATCTATATTTTATCCCCCTTTTCTCTCTGATATGCTTTCTTTTCTCTCTGACTTTTTTCTCTTCCTTTTTTCTTCTACTTTTTATTTTCTTATTTTATTTTATTTTTTTTGTTCATTTATTTTTATTCTCGCTCTCCTAATTTGATTTTGGCATTTCTTTCTTTTCTTTTTTCCTCATTTGCCTCTTCTTCTTTCTCTATTTAATTTGTCTTTCATTGGTGGTCACCTTATTTGTGATTATTAACATCTTGAATACATTTCTACTCAGTGCCTTCTGTTCTGTACCTGGCCATGTTTTAGTTTGTGTGTTTCAATCAAAGTAGGAGAGACAACTGCATAACCAGACACCCGGAGAAGAAAGACCATGGGCAGAAAAAGAAACAGCCCACATAAGACAGAAAGTCAGGCTTCACCAGAAAAGGAAGTAAACGAAATAGAAGCAGAAATAAGCCTGCCAGAGAAAGAGTTCAGATAAATGATCATAAGGTGGATGAAAAAAAATGGAAGACAAAATCATCAATGTGAGTAAGAGCCAAGAGGAAATGAAGAAGACCAAAGAGGAGATGAAGAAACAGCAAGAAGAAACGCAGAAGAACCTAGAGGAAGTGCAGAATAATCAAGAAGAAATGAAAAATGACAACACTGCTATAAAGAACTTAATATAAAGCATCAAAAGTAGACTAGAAGAAGCAGAGGACCGCATCAGTAAGCTAGAAGACACGGCAGAAAAAAATACCCAAGTACAGAAGCTCCTAGAAAAAAAAAGTTAAAAAGCAAGAGGAGAGCCTAAGGGAATTTTGGGATAACATGAAACAAAACAACATCCGCATAATTGGGGTTCCAGAAAGAGTGGAAACTGAAGAAGGATTAGAGAACCTGTTTGAAAAAATAATGACAGAAAATTTACCCAAAATAGGAAAGGAAAAAAACCATACAAATCCAAGAAGCTCACAGAGTTCCAAGCAAAATGAACCCCAACAAACTGACACCAAGGCACATTATAATTAAATTGGCAAACACTGACAACAAAGTAAGAATCTTAAAAGCAGCCAGAGAGAAACAGAAAGTTACCTACAAAGGAACTCACATAAGACTAGGTATTGATTTCTCAACAGAAACTCATCAGGCCAGAAGGGAATGGAATGAAATATACAAAGTCATGCAAAGGAAGGGTCTGAATCCAAGAATACTCTACCCTGCAAGGCCTTCAATCAAAATTCAAGGTGAAATCAGAAGCTTCACAGACAAAAAAGGACTAAGGGAATATATTAGCACCAAACCAGCAATGTAAGAAATGTTGAAGGGTCTGCTGTAATAAAAAGAAAAAGGAAGTGAAGAAGGAACTCGGGGGTAAGGACTAAAAATGGTGACAGATAATGACTTCTCAATAATAACTTTAAATGTAAACGGATTAAATGTCCCAATCAAAAGACATAGAGTAACAGATTGGATAAGAAAACATGATCCATATATCTGCTGTCTACAAGAAACCCACCTTAGGAAAAGAGATGCATACAGATTGAGGGTGAAGGGATGGAAGATGGTATTTCAGGCAAATGGAAATGAAAAAAAAGCTGGGGTTGCAATACTTCTATCTGACAAATTAAATCTCAAAGTGAGCATAACAAGAGATAAAGAAGGCCACTTCATAATACTAAAGGGAACAATCCAACAAGAAGAAATAACTCTGGTAAACATATATGCACCCAATATAAGAGCACCTAAATTCATAAAAAAAAAACTCTTGAAGGATATTATGGAAGAGATTGATAGCAATACAATCATAGTAGGAGACTTCAATACCCCACTGCCACCATTGGACAAATCCTCTAAACAAAAAATCAGGAAAGAAACATCAATCCTAAATGACTCACTAGACCAGATGGAATTAATTGACAACTTCAGAATATTTCACACCAAAGCCACAGAATATACATTCTTCTCCAGTACACATGGGTCATTTTCAAAGATAGATCATATGTTGGGACATAAGAAAAGTCTCTTCACATTCAAGAAGATAGAAATCATATCAAGCATTTTCTCAGACCACTGTGGAATAAAACTGGAAATCAACTATAATAAAAGCAATAGAAAGAAATTAAACACATGGAGACTAAACAGCATGCTATTAAACAATGACTGGGTAACCAAAGAGATCAAGGAAGAAATAAAAAACATCATGGAAACAAATGTCAATTAAAACACAATACAAAATTTATGGGACACAGTGAAAGCACTCTTGAGAGGGAAGTTCATAGCCCTACAAGTCTACTGCAAAAAACAGGAAACAATGGCATAAATTACCTAGCCCTAGAACCCAAAGAGCTAGAAAGAGAGCAAAAATAAAAGCCCAGTGTAAACAGGTGGAAGGAAATAGTAAAGATCAGAGCAGAGATAAACAACATGGAGATCAAAGAAACAATTCAAAAGATCAACAAAACCAAGAGCTGGTTCTTTGAAAAGATAAAAAAGATTGATGGACCTCTAGCAAGGCTCACCAAGAAGCAAAAAGAGAAGACCCAAATAAACAAAATCAGAAATGAGAGGAGAAATAACAACGGACCCTGTGGAAATACAAAGGATTGTTAAAAAAAATACCATGAACAACTCTATTCCAACAAACTGGACAACCTGAAGAAATGGACATTTTCCTAGATAAATATAACCTTCCAAAACTCAATGAAGAGGTATCCAAATATCCCAGTAGTCCAAAAACAATGGAAGAAATTGAAGCAGTCATCAAAAAGCTTCCAGCAACTAAAAGCCTGGGACCAGATGGCTACACAGGAGAGTTTTATCAAACATTCAAGGAAGAATCAAAACTTATCCTCCTCAGACTATTCAAAAACATTCAAGAAGAAGGAATACTTCCATACACCTTCTATGAAGCCAGCATCACACGAATAGGAAAACCAGATAAAGACAACACAATGAAAGAGAATTATAGGCCAATATCTCTCATGAACATAGATGCCAAAATGCTCAACAAAATTCTAGCAAATCGGATCCAGCACTACATCAGAAAGATCATACACCATGACCAAGCAGGATTCATCCCAGGAATGCAGGGATGGTACAATATCCGCAAATCAATAAATGTGATACATCACATAAACAAATTGAGAGATACAAATCAAATAGTCACATCAATTGATGCAGAAAAGGCATTTGACAAAATCCAATACTCTTTCTTAATAAAAACTCTTAGCAAAGTGGGAATAGAAGGAGCATACCTCAAGATCATAAAAGCCATATATGATAAACCCACAGCTAATATCATACCCAATGGGCAAAAACTAAAACCATTTCCCCTAAGAACAGGAACAAGACAGGGATGCCCACTCTCACCTCTCCTGTTCGACATAGTACTGGATGTATTAGCCATTGCAATTAGACAAGAAGAAGAAATAAAAGACATCCAAATTGGAAAAGAAGAAGTAAAGCTGTCCTTATTTGCAGATGACATGATACTGTACATAAAAAACCCAAAGGACTCCATCCCAAAACTAATTGACTTAATTAATGAATTTGGCAATGTAGCAGGATACAAAATTAATGCTAAGAAGTCTGTGGCATTTGTATACACCAATAGTGAAATTACAGAAAGAGAAACTAACAAAGCAATCCCATTTACCATCGCATCAAAAAAATTAAGATACTTAGGAATAAACCTAACTAAAGAGGTAAAAGACCTATATGCAGAAAACTACAGGACACTGAAAAAAGAGATAGAGGAAGATGGTAACAGATGGAAGAGCATACCATGCTCATGGATTGGGAGAATCAATATCATCAAAATGTCCATACTACTCAAAGCAATCTATAGATTCAATGCACTACCTATTAAAATACCAACGACATATTTCACAGACCTAGAAAGAATTCTTCATAGATTCACCTGAAAGAAAAAAAGATGACGAATAGCTACAGCAATTCTGAGAAAGAAGAATAAAGTAGGTGGGATCTCAATACCAAATTTCAAGCAACTGTTCTCAAAACAGCCTGGTACTGGCACAAGAACAGACATATAGACCATTGGAATAGAATAGAGAACGCAGACATCCACCCAAAGCACTATGCTCAACTAATATTTGACAAAGGAGGCATGAACATTCAATGGAGCCAAGATAGCCTCTTCAATAAATGGTGTTGGGAAATTGGACAGATTCTTGCAAAAAAAATGAAACTGGACCACCAACTTAGACCAAATACAAAAATAAACTCAAAATGGATAGAGGACTTAAATATTACAACGGAAACCATAAAAATACTAGAGAAATTCACAGGCAGCACAATTTCAGATATATGCCAAAAGAACTTCTTCATTGATACTGCTCGAAAGGCAATTGAAGCTAAAGAAAAAAGAAAAAAATGGGACTACATCAAAATAAAAAGCTTTTGCAGAGCAAAAGAAACCATTAACAAAACAACAAGAAAGATCACTGTATGGCAGAACATATTTGCAAATGATATCACTGATAAAGGTTTAATCTCCAAAATCTACAGCCAACTTATAGAACTTAATAAAAGGAAGAGAAACGACCCAATAAAAAAAATAGGCAACGGACCTAAATAGATCCTTTTCGGAAGACGACAGAAGGAAGGCCAAGACACACATGAAAACATATTCAAAGTTACTAATTATCCGAGAGATGCAACTCAAAAGGACAATGCAATACCATCTTACACTGGTCAGAATGGCAATATCAAGAAATCAACAAACGACAAGTGTTGACGTGGATGTGGAAAAAAGGAACCCCTGTGCACTGTTGGTGGGAATGCAGACTGGTGCAGCCACTGTGGAGAACAGTATGGAGTTTCCTCAAAAAATCTAAAAATGGATCTCCCATTTGACCCTATAATCCCATTCTTAGGAATTTATCCTAAGAAATCACAAATACCAATCAGAAAGGATTTAAGCACCCCTATGTTCATAGCAGCACAATTTACAATAGCTACAATTTGGAAATAGCCTAGGTGCCTGTCAGCAGATGAGTTGATCAGAAAACTGGTACATCTACACAATGGAATTCTATGCTGCCATTAAAAAGAAGGAATTCTTACCATTTGCAGCAACCTGGTTGGAACTGGAGAGCCTTATACTTAGTGAAATAAGCCAGTCAAATGAAGGAGAAGCATCACATGATCTCACTCATTTGTGGATAATAAAGAACATTATAAACTGATGAACAAAAGGATGGATACAGAGGCAGTAAAGCTTCAAACAGACTGTGAAATTACAGCAGGAAGATTAATGTTAGGTTAGGTAGATAAGAGATCAATCAAAGGACTTGTATGCATGCATATAAGCATAACCAATGAACATAGACACTGGGGGGGGGGCGTTGGGTTATGCTTGGGAGAGAGGGGGTCAATTGGGAGATATGTATAAAAAATTAATAAATAAATGATTAAAAAAATGACACTTATTTTTTTCCAAAAAGGTAAAAGACTAGTAGTAATAATACTAGTTGAAAACAAAAATGTAATAATTAAAATAGTAAAATCAATTGAGGTGGAAAGAAAAAAAATGGCTTTTTATTTAAAATATGTAAAAATAAAAAATAAAAAATAAATTTTTAAACGAAAAAAAGAAAAAGAAAAAAAAAAGTAGAATGGTCATTCACTTCCACTATTATTCTGCTTGGCACCCCTGTTTCCCAGTAGGGAAGGTATTCCAATTCCCTGTGTTCTACTGTTGGTGTTTTAATCTCTTTATTCTTTTGTGGTTATGCGAGATTCCATTTGTGTGTCATCCACTGGGTGGCAGTGTTTTGTAATTGACTTCTGAGACAAAGCACAGGACCTCTCTAGGCTGTGCTCAGATCCTGCTACTCTATGGTTCTCAAAACCAGCTTGTGGGGATTTTGCAGCCAGGACACTGTAATAACTCCCAGAAGTCCCTGTGCCTCAGGTAAAAACAACTCATTTTCCAGAGCTCCCCTCTATTAACAGCTCCAAGAGTTTGCCTTTACACTTAGGGATCATTCCCTGCCCTACCTCCATGGATTTCTCCAGAACGAGCTTTCCCGCAGCTCAGTTCCCACAGTGTGTGGGTCTCTGTTCTGAGGGGCAGGAGATCTCACTTTATCCCAGGCAAAATCTGACCTTTCTGTGTGCCGTGTGGATCTCTGAATCCGCCACGTGTCTGTGCAGATTGGAGAGCAGTGTTCTGGGTCCCTGGCTGTTCGGTGGGTGCTTCAGCCACAGATTTCAGACTGCTGCAGACATCCACTTCCCTCTGAAAGTTGGCGCGCTCTCCACGATCTCGCTGGTGGCTCCAGCCATCAAAAACCCTGTGCCAATGAGGCTGCCTGTCCAGGAGAGCCCCGTCCACCAGTTCCCCTCCTTCTCCTGAAGGATAACTGACTCTTAGCTTGCCAACAAACACTCCCAGTGCGACTCTCAGCTGCTCTCTCTCCCTCTGTCCAGAGACAAAGCTCCAGACTCATCCTTCTATTCTGCCGCCATCCCCCCCCCCCTCCTTCCAGAAGTTTTTTTTTTTTTATGTATTTGGGTGCTCCTGTATTTGATGCATACATTTTTACCAGTGTTATTTCTTCTTGTTGGATTTCTCCCTTTAGTATTATGAAGTGGCTTTCCTTATCTCTTGTAATATCCTTCACTTTGAGATTTAATTTGTTAGAAGTAAGTATTGCTTCCCCAGCTCTTTTTTCATTTCCATTCTCCTGAAAAAACCTTTTTTCATTCTTTCACCATCAGTCTGTGTGAGTCTTCTTTTCTTCATTGGGTTTCCTGTAGACAACAAATATATGATTCATGTATTCTTATGCACTCAGCTACCTTATGTCTTTTAATTGGGCAATTTAATCCATTTACAGTTAAAGTTATTATTGATAGGTACTTGTTTGTCACCATTTTTATTTTTTATGCCTGTGCTCCTTCTTCACTTCCTATTTCTTTCTTCTTCTTCTTTCTTTTCTTTTTTTATAGCAGACCCTTTAGCATTTCTGGCATTGCTGGTTTGGTGGCGATAAACTCCCTTAGTCCAACTTTGTGAACCTCTGATTTCATTCTTTATTTTGATTGATAGCCTTGCTGGCTACAGTATTCTTAAATTCAGATCCTTCCCTTGCAATACTTTGTGTATGTCATTCAATTACCTTCTGGCCTGATGTGTTTTTGTTAAGAAATCAGTCTCTATTTTTTTTTTAATATATATTTTATTTATTTATTTATTTTTTTTTTACAGAGAGGAAGGGAAAGGGATAGAGAGTTAGTAACACTGATGAGAGAGAAACATCAATTAGCTGCTTTCTGCGCACCCCCTACTGGGGATATGCCCAAAACCAGGGTATATGCCCTTGACTAGAATCGAACCTCTGACCTTTTAGTCCACAGGCCAACCCTCTATCCATTGAGCCAAACCGGTTTCAGCTCAGTTTCTATTCTTATGGGGGATCCTTTGAAGGTAACTTTCTGTCTCTCTCTGGCCACTTTTAAGATTATTGCTTTACCGCTGATATTTGCCAATTTAATTATATTGTGTCAATCTTTTGGGGTTCACTTTGTTTTGGACTCCATGAGCTTCTTGAATTTGTGTGAGCTTTTTCTTTTTTATATCAGGGAAGTTTTCTGTCATAATTTCTTCAAGTAGGTTTTCTATTCCTTGATCAGTTTCCTCTCCTTCTGGCACCCCCCTGTTATGCGGATGTTGTTTTATTTCATGTCCCAAAGTTTCTTTAGGTTCTCTTCCTGTTTTTTAAGTTATTTTACTAGAGGCTTCTCTGCTTAGGTCTTTTTCTACTTTTTGTTCTAGTTTAGTGATTGGGGTCCTCTGTTTCTTCTATTCTATCCTTGATGTTTTCTATTGAGTTTTTTATAGGAGAGATGTCATTTTTCATTTCTTCTTCATTTCCTCTTAGTTCTTACACATATTGTTGAATTTATCTTCCATTCTTTTCAGTGTTCTTTTAACCATTGCTATAAATTCTTTCTATGACAAATAGTTTGCCTCCATTTCATTTACTTTTTCTCTGTTGATTCCTCCTTTTCTTTCATTTTGTAGTTGTCTCTTTGTTTCCCCATTTTTGATGTTCCATGAAAGGTGTTTTTATGGTTTAAATAGGAAGACTTAGGGAATTTTATAAAATTAGATAATCCCATGAGGGAGCACTACAAATCTTGATGGCTGGGAGTTGCCAAAAGGCATATATTCAGAGAAAGAGAGAAAAGAGATTACACAGGTATATGGGAAAGGAAGATACTCATTAACAGAAGATAAGGGGAAAGCCACAATGAGTAGAGAAACAAAAAGGAGGAAGGGGGAAAACATATTTTCACAGTGGATAGAGAATTATACAACAGAAGTGGGGAGTAAAAAGGGAGTCCCCATGTGGTGTTTGAACTTTGAATCTACCTAGAGACCTATAAGTAGGGATTATTGAAAGACAAAAAATTTCAGCCTTTATAAACCTTAGGAATAAGGAGCTTAGTGGGCAATCCCATATGAGAGTCTGTGCTTATTTTACAATTCATTTCCACTTTTCAATATATCACCTTTCATCATTAACTTCATTCTTCAAACCCACCTGTACAGGAACGTGGGAAAGAAGTCATCTTTGCATCATTCCCAAAGGAAAATCACATGTTTCAGTGTGATCTGTGTTCCATAAGCATTTCAGTGGCCCTATGAGATGATTCAATATAGTAGTGAAAGAAATTTTAAAGACGGGAGTTTTATGGAAAGGGGGAATCCATGAGAGACAAATGTATATGTGAAGGGCAGCGATAGCTCCAAGACACCAGAATGTTTATTTTACTTTTTCAGATGATAGAGAAATGTTGGAAGCTAAGGGCAAGGGGAGGCATACATGCACAAAGGGTAGTGTTGCAAGATAAGGGGGAGAGGAAGAAGGGGACACAGGTGGGCTTTGGCCTTTGAAACTGATACTCTGCAGAAGAATGACCAGGTAGG
The DNA here is from genome assembly GCA_004026805.1 of Lasiurus borealis. Lineage (NCBI taxonomy): Eukaryota > Metazoa > Chordata > Mammalia > Chiroptera > Vespertilionidae > Lasiurus > Lasiurus borealis. Next base: position 58,168 of record PVJN01000850.1, read on the forward strand.
AATGCACAGGGATCATAAATAAGGGAAGAATGAACTTTGAAAGGGTCATGTTCATACAAAGAGCTACCAACATATATAAATCAATGGCAGAGACTCAGATTTGGATTTGGATTTTTTTCTAATTTTAGAGAAAGAGCAAGTTTTTTCCCCCACTTCCCTTTGGGAATACCTTCCTAGGAAGTTTGTATATACATACAATAAAATTTCACATTTTTGTTGAAAATCTTTTAGTCTGCAAATTTATTCTTCAAACTTCATAAGATGAGAACCCACAGGAAGAGATTCTGCTCATCCCAACCCCACATATCAGTTTCAGGGAATTACATTTCTGGGTTTCCAAAGTCCCATTTCCCTCAGTCTAGTCATAGACGAAGTGTAGCTGGGGTTTTAGTAGAGCTAAAATCAGAGCCAATGTCTACAGTTTCCTTCTCCATGTTGAAGCCAGGTCCAGTTCATAATCGGGCAAGCTTAGTTCGCATTTTCCCACTTCAGTCCATTAGTCCATTGTATGTGAGGTCTCTATGGCCATGGGTTATACAGATGAATGTAGGAGACCCAGGAGAGCATATCCCAAACAATAAGAGTTTAAGAGAGCAAACTTTTTTTATTTACAGAATTATATATCATAAATGCTCATGCGCTTGCAGTGACCACACCCATTATGGCCAACCATCTCTGTCCCCAGGCATGATTGTCCTTTCTTATATTATTCTAATTTTCTTGGACATATGTCTGTCTTTCTTCAGTGGATCTCTTCCCTGGGATTTTGCAGAGAACCTGCCTATATTATCTTACCTTCCTTTTGCTCCTTTCCTGTTATTAATAACTAGTTAATTATAATTATATCAATTAGAGACTCAGTGAAAAGTATGATTTATATCCATTTGAAACACCCTATTCCTATGCATGCACTCTGAAAATGTGATGCTCAGTAAAATAAGAACGAGGGAACACTGGAAGAATTTCCCCAAGACAACTAAAAAGCCTTGATTTTTATCACGATGTACACCTACAACAGAGTAAAAAGATATTGTTGCAAGCTATCAAAAAGAAAAAAGCATACACCAATGTTATGATAATGCTCCTAAAGTCACCAATTTGCTCCTTGAACAAAATCCTAGCTACCAAGTAAAATTACTGAAAAGTGAAAAGTCACAGGGTTTGACATGCAAAAAAAAAAAAAAAAAAACAATGCTGCATTAGAATGTTTGAGATGCTCATTTACATGTTAGTTACCAGAAATTATTTGCAATTCATAGCCACTTTAAAGCATTCCTTGTTCAGGCCTGAGAACATACTAAATTTTCTGAACAAAAGTGACTGGGCAATGAGTTCTCTTGTGTAATTCATAAGAAGACAATATGCTTTCTATTGGGAACACAATATTCTTCTGAATTTTTATTATGCAAAGTGAGTGAAGCCTTCTAATTAGTGTGAATATCTTTTGTTAAAAAGGATCTCTCATTACATTGATTCTTTTTCTGCCTGATTCTGCTGTCTTGAAGCTTCCAACTGAGTTCTCAGAAAGAGTTAAACCTCATTCTTATTCTTCTTTTTCTGCATCTGCTTCCTATTTATAGAGTGCAATCTAAGAAAAGAAATGTTTCCTTATTTAATCCACAGCAATATTTATTGCTATAGGGGAATTTCAGTCTTATCCTCTGGCAAGCTCACTGCTCTCAATTTAAACAGGAAAAACAAATGAATTTTCTCTCCTCTGTATGAAAAAAGGCTATGGTTAACTCATTTTTACCTCTGACAAGTATAGTCATTTTAGTTTTTAAAACAAACAAATCAAAATAAATTTACTAGATTATCTTTATGTCAGGAATCCACTCTACAAGTTATTTTCCCACAGAATCTTTGTAATCAGTACAAATCCGCTTCCCACATTGTTGTTATTTAGGTGCCTACCATGTGTGAGCTACACTAATGTTTCAGAATGCCCACCTCTGACCTCTAGCTGCCAACATTTACCAGAAAACAAACAAACAAAATGCAAGATAGTTTATGCAATAGTGTATATTAAACTGAGAAGACTAAAAAGGCTAATTCCATTGTAACCCTGATATTGGGGGGAGGGGGTGTAATAATCTGAATCTGTGCCAGTGAACCCAGTGTACATTTTTGATATCCTATAATTAGTCACATTTAGGACCTGTTACCTAAATGCTCACATTTCACAGAGGTCATAAACTGTGAACAGTGTACAGCCCTGGAAGGGTGTTATTAGTGTTGGTACCAGGCCAGACCATTTAAATATAGTCTCAAGATACCCAACACCTGGGGTCTTTTTTGCAAAGCCCACAAAAGGACCAGAAGCATAATCCATATTTGAGAGATATAAAAGATTGAAAGATATAAAAGAGAAAATCCCTACATATTACTTTGCTCAGACTTGGGAAGCTATTCTGCTGAATCTGACAGCATAATAAACTGTGTAACACCTTTTCTCTAAAGCATTGCTTGTTTTTTTTCTCTGATCTTATGCAACATCTGGTTCCCTGGACTCTTTAAGGGAAGAGAGACTGTTATCAGAAACCTAAAAATACCAGAAATCTACAACAGCACCCAGGGAACAGCTGTGAACTCAGGAACACTGGACCCCAAGCAGAGCGAATACGCAGACTTGGAGGAGCTCTGCACCTTCTGCTGGAAAAGTCAGATTTCACCTAGGGAAAGGAGAGAGAGAACTATCAGATAACCGGAGAAAGAGATCATGGGGAAACAAAGAAACAGCCCGCATATATCTACTGAAAAAAGAGATCCAGCAAGAAATCCAGCTCAGAAAAAAAAAAAATTTAAAGGCAAATGGAAACAAAAAACAACAACAACAACAACAACAACAACAACAACAACAACAAACCTGAGGTAGCAATATTTCTTTCTGACAAAATAGACCTTAAAATTAAGGCCATAAAAAAAGCTAAGGAAAGCCACTTCATAATACTAAAGGGAGCAATTTAACAAGACTATATAACTCTGGTAAACATATATGTACCCAATACTAGAGCATCCAAATACATTTAAAAAAATCTTCTGGAAGATATCAAAGTTGATATATACAACAATACAATTATAGTAGGGGACTTTAACCTACTTTACCTGTTGACACCACTGGATAAATTCTCTAGACAAAAAATCAGCAAAGAAACAGCAAACCTAAATGGCTCACTAGATCAATGAAATTTACATCTTCAAGACATTTCAGTCCAAAGTTTCAGAATATACATTCTTCTCAAGTGCAAACAGGACATATTAGAACACAAGCTAAGTCTCTTCAAATTCAAGAAGGTGAAATCATATCAAGCATCTTCTCAGATCGCAATGGCATAATATTAGAAATCAACTACAATAAACATAATTTAAAAAATCAAACATTTAGTAGCAGGCAATTAAACAATGATTGAGTTACTAAAGAGATCAAAGAAGAAATAAAAAGCTTTCTGGTAACAAGTGACAATGAAAACACAACAATCCAAAATCTATAGGACACTGTGAAAGCAGTCCTCTAAAGGCCTACCTTGGAAAACAAGAAAAAATAAAAATAAATTATGTAACCCTAACACTTAAAGAATTAGAAAGAGAGCAAGAATAAAAGCTCAGGGTAAGTAGAAGGAATGAAATAATAAATATATGAGTGGAAAGAAATGACATATAGAGAAAAAAATAAAAAATATGAATAAAACCAAATGCTTATTGTTCGAAAGGGTAAGACTGATGAACCTCTAGCCAGGCTCACCAAGAAGCAAAGAGAGAGGACACAAATAAAATCAGAAATGAAAGAGGCTAAGTAATAACAGACCCCACAGAAATACAAAGCATTGTAAAAAATACTATGAACAACTCTACTCCAACAAATTGGAAATCTAGATGAAATTGACATATTCTTAGAAAAATTCAAGTTCCCAAAATTCAATCATAAAGAATAATAAAAAAAAAACTAAATAGGCTGAAAACTACCAATTAAATAGAAGCAGTAATCAAAAGCTGTGGTCTGGATGGCTTTAGAGAAAAGTTTTACCAAACATTCAAAGAGAACTAAAATCTATCCTCCTCAGACTATTCCAAAAAATTCAAGAGGAAGTCACACTTTCAAGCTGTTTCTATGAAGCCAGCATTACCCAAATCCAAAACCATATAGAGACACTACAAAGAAAGAGAATTACAGGCCAATATAACTGATGAACATAAATGCTAAAATCCTCAACAAAATTCTAGCAAGTCGGATCCAGCATTACCTTAAAAAGATCATATACTAGACTAAGTGAGATTTGTTTTGGTATGCAAGGCTGGTACAATATCTGCAAATAGCTAAACACGATACATCATATAAATTGAGAGACAAAAATCACTTAATCATATAAATTAATGCAGAAAAAGCATTTGACAAAATCCAACATGCTTTCCTGATAAAAACTCTCAGCAAAGTAGGAATAGAAGGATCGTACCTCAATATAATAAAAGCCTTATAAGACAAACTTACAGCCAACATCATACTCGATGGGCAAAAACTAAAACCATTTCCCCTAAGAATAGGAACAGGGAAGGGATGCTCACTTTCACCACTCCCTGTTAGACATAGTACTGGAAGTGCTAGCCATAGCAATCAGACAAGAAGAAAAAATTAAAGGTATCCAAATTGAAAAAGAAAAATTAAAACTGTCATTATTTGTAGATAATATGATATTTTACATCAAAACCCTAAAAACTCCATTCAAAAACTACTAGACCTAATAAACGAATTCAGCAATGTAGCAGGATATAATATTAACACCCAGAAATCTATGCCTTTTTTTATACACCAATAATGAATTCACAGGAAGAGTAAATAAAAAAACAATCCCATTTGCCATTGCCCCCAAAAAAATTAAGATAGGAATTTATTTTTAGGAATAAACTTAACTAAGGAGATAAAAGACCTGTACTCAGAAAATGGCAGGACATTGAAAAAAGAAATAGATGAAGACATAAACAAATGAAAGAACATACCATTTTCATGGATTGGTAGAATCAACATCATTAAAATATCTATACAACCCAAAGTAATTTATAGATTCAATTCAATCCTCATTAAAATACCAATGGCATATTTCACAGACCTAGAATTAATGCTCCAAAAATTTATATGGAATAAAAAAAAGACCCTGAATAGTGACAGCAATTCTGTGAAAAGAGAACAAAGTTGGAGGGATCACAATATCAGATATTAAGCTATATTACAAAGCAAATGTTCTCAAAACTGCCTGGTACTGGCACAAGAACAGACATATAGACCAATGGAACAGAAAAGAGAATCCAGATATTGACCCAAACCATTATGCTCAATTAATATTTGACAAATGAGGTATGAACATACAATGGAGTTAAGACAGTCTCTTCAATAAATGGTGTGGGGAAAATTGGACAGAGACATGCAAAAAAATGAAATTGGAATACCAACTTACATCATTCACAAAAACAAACTCAAAATGAATAAAGGATTTAAACATGTGATAGGAAACCATAAAAATCTCAGAAAAATTCATAGGCCACAAAATAGCAGACATTTCTCATAGCATATCTTTACTGATACAGCTCCTAAGGTATTGGAAACTAAGAAGAAAATAAACTATTTGGACCCCATCAAAATAAAAAGCTTCTGCAAAGGAATAGAAATCATCAAGAAAATAACAATATTTTTGGAGATAACAATAACATAGGAGAACATACCAATATTTGCTGGTATTATCTCCAATATAGGTTTAATCTCCAAAATTTACAGGGACTCATACAACTTAACAAAAGGAGGGTAAGTAATCCAATAAAAAATGGAAAAAGGACTTAAATAGACACTTTTCAAGGACGATAGACAGAAGACTGAGAAACATATGAAAACATGCTCAAAATCACTAATCATCCTGGAGATGCAAATCAAAACAAAATTTAGGTACTATCTCACTCCTGTCAGAATGGCTATCATCAACAAGTCAACAAACGACAAGTAATGGAGAGGATGTGAAGAAAAACGAATCCTTGTGCACTGCTGTTGGGAATGTAGACTAGTGCAGTCACTGTGAGAAACAGTGCGGAGTTTCCTCAAAAAGTTAAAAATGGAATTCCCATTTGACTCAGTAATCCCACTTCTAGGAATATATCCCCCAAAATTAGAAACACCAATCAGAAAGGACATATGCACCCTATATTTATAGCAGCACACTTTACAGTAGCTAAGATTTGGAAACATCTAGAGTGCCCATCAGCAGATGAGTGGATTAAAGAGTTCTGGTACACCTACACAATGGAATACTAAACTGCTATAAAGGAAAAAAAAGGAATGTTTACCTTTTGCAACTGCATGGATGGTCCTGGAGAAAATTACAAGTCAGTTGGAAAAAGATAAATATCACATGGTCTCACTCATTTGTGGAATACTGTAATGACCAACATAAACTGATGAACAAAAGTAGATCCAGAGACAGAGAAACACCAAAGGGACCATCAAACCTCAGAGAGAAGGCAGGAACGGGAAGGATGTGTGTGTGTGTGTGTGTGTGTGTGTGTGTGTGTGTGTGTATGTAAGAGATCAACCAAAGGACTTGTATGCATTCATATTAGGGTAACCAGTGGACACAGACACTGCAGTAATGGGGGCTTGTCTTGGGGGGCTGGTAGTGGCCAGAGAAGGGCTCAATAGGGAAAAAGTAGACATATGTAAAAATAAATGAAATATAAATAAATAAATTAATTAATTAATAACCAAAAAAAACAACCAAACAAAAAACTACTTTCACTTATTTCAGCAGTACCCCAAGAAGCCCACTCCCATTACAATTGAGGTTACTGACTGAGACCTTGGCTCTTCTTATGGACACAGGAGATTTTAAGGTCAATGAAAAGGAAAGGAAAGCAAAGTGGAATTTATAGAAGATACACTCAAAGTGAGGAGCAGGCCAGTTGAGAGCGACAATGATCCCAAACTATTGAGTCATAAAGGAGGGATTTTCTGGTGGGGGACTTTCATTTGCATTCAGGGATGTATGCTATGTAACATTGTATATTTTATTTTTTTCATACCCTTATCCATAATTCTTACAAATAAACCAACCTGGGGATTGGGGTTGGGAAGCTTGGGGTTGGGTGGGTCAAAATTGCAATGCAAATTTTATCATAATTAGTCCAGGACTCCAGTAAGGTTGCATTGAGTCATGTCATTTTCCTCTGTACTTGGGTCAAGAACCATCTGGTTCCAAACCTGCCCACTGGAGGATTGCTAGTCTTCAGGACTACCAATAGATAGGCAGTCTGAACGCAATGTTGGTCTGACTCCTGTCAGGACCCAGAGCAGGTCCCGTACCAGCTACTCATGACTAACTTCCTACCTCATACCAGGATTAACAAGGGAAGACAAGACACACTCCAATCTGATAACAGATGGTGACCCCTGACAAGAAAAGAAAACAGGGAGAATTGAAGTGTGAAAAATATGTCTTTTCTACTCATAGGGTAAAACAGCAGAAGAGAGATTTCTCACTATGGTCCCTGCCACAAAGTGAGGAGGGAATACTATGGGAGGCTCTTTTCCTTGAGAACATCGAGGCCTAGAACCCAGGCTGAGCTCCATAGCCCAGACCATGAGAGCTGAGATCAACAGCACATATAATATCCAGCCATGAAAAGTGGCAAGGCTGCTGGACACCATGAAGCCTGAAGCCTGTAAACCAGAGTTAGTCAGAGACAATACTTGTTTCTGTTTTTTTCTTTTCTGTTTTTTTTTAAACCCAGAGCGCAGTACTTTCATTTGCAGCTAGTCATCTGAGGCTTTGGATGCAGGGAGGGCAATGCAGACTCACAGTGTCTAAGGAAAGGCTGGGGTGGGAAGCATTGAGTGGAGAAATGGAAAAGCAGTAGTCTGGAATCCTCCATTTGGTCATTTGCCCCTAAACAAAAATGGCCATTTTTCCTGAGAGGAGTTTGCTTCTCCCAGTAGTGGCAGTACAGGAAAAGGAAACAACCACCAGTACCACCACCACCACCTCCACCACCACCACCACCACCACAACAACAACAACAACAATAAAACCACCCTCAGAAACTTTGCCTGCAATACCCTCCTTCTTGACCTTTTCAAAGGCTATAGCCACAGAGGCCAAGCCTACAGGATTGAACAGTTTTAAGGAGTGCTTGTTTCTAGGTTGGATCTGGGGTGTTCTGCCCCCACTATCCTGGGTTACTGACTGGTGCCTTCCCCACATAGAATAGGTGATAGAAACTTCAGGTTTTCAGCTGATCCCACTGAACTCCATATGAGGATCTTTGCCAAATTGAGGGCAGAGCAATATTCTGGGCCACTCATAATATTGATTAGTAGCTCTGGGACAGGGGAACATATCCATAAATTTCCCTAAAATCTGAAGAGTACAGCCACCTCACAGGAGACCCAGAGGTCTAGATTATCAAATCTACCTAAAACCCATTCAGAAACAGACTTTAGAGTGATTTAGTGTGACAGATGGCTGGCGAGAGAAGGTGGGTGGATGTGGAGCCTGGGAAACCTGGTGAAGATTACTGATCCAGCCCTGGGATCCTTGCTGCTAACAAATCAACCTTAGATTGCAATTTGGCCCCTCCTCTGTGTAACCAAATCTGTGGACCACTTGGATCTCCAAGGACAGTTTCTGACAGTGTTAGCACCTAAGTATTTCCTGGGAGCCCAGAATTGGCAGACAGAACAGTTATCCACAGTCAAGTCATGAGAATAGCAGTTTCCAAACGGAGCTCTCTGTAGGTACTAAACTTGACTGAGATGAATACCACTTCACTACTTTTTCTCCCTCTTCTTTTTTCTTTTTGTATTTACCTTCTTTATCTGCTTTATTGATTTTATATTATATTAGTCTCTATTATTTCATTCATATACCCATTTTTTTTCATCCCCTTTCCTACTCAATTTTCCTTTTCTCCTGCTTTCGCATCTTTGTTCCTTTTCTTATCTTGGGTCTATTTACTTTCTCCTTATTTTCGCCTTTTAATTATTTCCCTTTCTTTTCTTAAAAAACAAACAAACTGTTTTCCTTTCCTCATTCCACTATTCTTTATTTATCCTGTCCCTCCATAATCCTTGCCCTGCTTATTTTCTTTCTTTTATTTTGTCTTACCCTTGTATTTTTTCTTTTTTTCTTCTGTCATTTCTGCTCTCTTTTATCTTTCCTATTTATCTGGTGGTTGTTTTTGTTGTTGTTGTAGGGTTTTATGTATATTTTTGTCTTGTTTCTTTTCTTTTGTCTTGTTTCTTTTCTTGTTTCTTTTTGTGCTTTATTTGTGTGTTGAATTGTATTTTATTCTATTCCATTAGCAGCTCTACAACAGCTTGCATGACATGGTCAGTGGTAATCCTCATAGTCAGCCAGCCTAAGAGAATATTCCATTCACAAAAAAGGAAAAAAACATTTAAGATAATCATAATAGGAGAACAAATACAAATCTATCAACAAGTGAATCTAAAAATCAAGTGAATAAAAAATCTAATGAACAGAATAAATGGGTAAATATAATAAAATCAGGGAGTGGGCTGACAATCCTCAGGGGAAAAGGAGTGTGGGGTGCAAGAAGAGTCTGGACAAAAATTGTACACGTATGGATGAGGACAGTGGGGTGCGGTCAGGGCAGAGGGTTGGGTGGGAACTGGGTGGAGGAGAGCTATGAGGGAAAAAAGATGAACAGCTGTAATAATCTGAAAAATAAAGATTTATTAAAATTTTTAAATTTTTTTTAAAAAAATTAAGAAAGCAACATTGAACAAAAGAAAAAAGAAAAAAAGAAAAGAAATGTGACCTAATACATAAAAATGAATACAAAGGGACAGCAAAAATGGGGAAACAAAGAAACAATCCCAAAATGAAATAAAAGGAGAAATCATTAAAAAAGGGTCTAAATGAAATGGAGACAAGCAATTTTTCAGGTAAAGAATTCAAAGTAATGGTTAAAACGGAGGGTGTTAAAACATCTTAGAGGGAACTACAACAACGTAAGGAGAATTATAAGAAGCCGAATGAGAACTACACCAATATGAATAAAAGGGGTTGAAACAATGAATAAGAATCAAGCAGAAATGAAGAATGACATAGCTGAAATAAAGAATGCCCTGGAAGGATTCAACAGTAGGCTAGAAGAAACTGAGTACCATTTCAGTAAATTAGAATATAAGATAAAAAATAAAACACACCCAGTCAGAGCAGCAATTGGAAAAAAATAAGCAAGAGGAGAGTATTCAGGGGTTTGAGACAACATGAAACATAACAACATTTGCATCATAGGGCTGCCTGATTAAAAGAATCCAAGCAAGGAATAGAGAAACAGTTTGAAGAAATAATGATAGAAAATTTCCCTATCCTGGTGAAGGAAAAGTCACTCAAGTTCAGAAAACACAGAGTCCCAATGAAGATGAATGCCAAAAGACCTACAATGAGGCACATCACAATTGGAATGTTAAAGACAAAGAAAGAATTTTAAAAGCTGCAAGAGAGAGACAGAAAGTTACCTCCAAAGAAACTCTTTTTAGACTGATAGCTGATTTCTCAATAGAAACTTCAACCAGAAATGATTGTCATGAAATATTCAAGGTAATGAAAAGTGAGGGACTGTACCCAAGACTACAATATCCAACAAGAGTATCATTCAATATTGAAGTTGAAATAAAGATTTTTTCAGACAAAAAAAAAAAGGCTGAGTTTATCACCACCAACCAAGCACTGCAAGAAAGGCTAAAAGGACTGTTATAAAAAAAATATAGAGAGAGCAGAACACAGGCATAAAGAATAAAAATAGCAACAATTAGATGCCTGTAAAAAATAAACTTTTAGAGAAACCAAGGTGGCAGCATAGGTGAACACCTAAACTACTGCCTCGCAAAACTATTTCCAAACTACAACTAAAAGACAGAAGGGACATTATCCAGAACCACAGGAAAACTGGTTGAGTGAAAATTCTACAACTAGAAGGAAATAGAGGGGCTCACAGAGACTCAGAGGAGCTGCTAAAAGCTGAGGTACGGAGATGCACATGGAGAAAATGGGTGGCAGAGTGCCTGGCTGGCTGCCACTAGCAGAAGGGAGATAGAAGCTCCCGACTGCACTGAACCTCACTTCTGACTGCACTAAACCCCAGTTCTGAGTGAATCTGGACTGTCCTAAAAAGGGAAGAGTGCACAGAAACTTAGGGGATCTGCGAAAAGGCAAAGGTCTGGGGACGCGCACACCACTGCCCACAGAGAGGACAAACTGCTGATCGTACCTCTGGCTTTCTTTAGTGGGAGGGAGACAGAACCTCCCAACTGTGCTGAAATCCACTTAAGACTGCACTGAACCCCAATTTCGGGCAAGACACTGGGGCCCCACAATCGTAGGGGTCCCCGGGTGCACATGAACCAGAAAAGCACAGGTCTGGTGGTGATTGTAAAAGGCAGAAATCTGGAGGTGTGTGCTAAAGGCAGAGGTCTGGAGGCACGCATGTGCTTGTGTGCACAGAGAGGGATGCAGGGATTACTGAGGGTCACTGAGACCCAGGGGCCACATAGGGCAGGTCTGAAAGGAAGCCAAGGCTGTCTGTGCTCACCCCTGAGACTTCACCCCATCCAATCTGAACAGAGAGGCTTTTGCAATTTTGCAAGTCTTATATCATAAGCCTCATTCCAGCACAGAAATTCTTCCTTTATAACGAAAAGGCAGAGACAAAGGAACAGATCACAAATGAAAGAAATGGAGAAAAACAAACAACTGGATATAGAGTTCAAAACCATGGTTATAAGGTTTTTCAAGAATTTCCTAGAAAAGATGGAAAAATTTAGCGAGACCCAAGAGGAGACGAAAAAGAACCAACTAGAGATGAAAAAGGACCAACTAGAAATTAAACATACACAAATTGAAATAAAAAAATATTATATAGAGACCTAACAGCAGACCAGAGGAATGCAAGAATCAAATCAAAGATCTGAAATACAAAGAAGCAGAAAACACCCAACTGGAAAAAAAAAAGAGAAAAAGAACCCAAAAATATGAAGATAGTGTAAGGAGCCTCTGGGACAACTTCAAGTGTACCAACATCAGAATTGTGAGGGTGCCAGAAGAAGAGAGAGAGCAAGATACTGAAAACCTATTAGAAAAAATAATGACTGAAAACTTCCCACATCTGATGAAATAAATAAACTTACAAGTCCAGGAAGCCTACAGAACCCCAAATAAAAGGAATCCAAACAGGACCACATCAAGACACATCATAATTAAAATGCCAAGAGCAAAAGACAAGGAGAGAATATTAAAAGCAGCAAGAGAAAAACAATTACCTAAAAGGGAGCAGCAATATGATTGTCAGCTGATTTCTCAACAGAAACTATGAAGGCCAGATAGGAGTGTCAAGAAATATTCAAAGTGATGAATAGCAAGAACCTACAACCAACATTACTCTACCCAGCAAAGGGCAGATGAAGAGCTTCACAGATAAGAAAAAGCTAAAGCAGTTTATCAACACCAAACCAGTATTATATGAAATGCTGAAGGTATGCTTTAAGAAGAGGAAGAAGAAGAAAAAGATAAAGATAAAAAGTATGAACAACAAATATATATCTATGAACAAGTGAATCTAAAAATCAAGTGAATTAAAAATCTGATGAACAGAATAAACTGGTGAATATAATAGAATCAATGGCATAGAAGGGAAGTGGACTGACAATTCTCAGGGGAAAAGGGTAAGGAGGGTACAGGGAGAGACTGGACAAAAATCATACATCTATGGATGAGGACAATGTGTCGGGGAGGTAAGGGCAGAGGGAGGGGTGGAAGTTGGGTGGAAGGGAGCTATGGGGAGAAATAAAGATTTATTAAATAATAAATAAATCCTTTAAAGAAATAATAATAACCTTAAATGGAAATGGCTTAAATGCTCTAATCAAAAGACAGGATAGCTGAATGCATAAGAAACCATAACCCACATACATATCCTCTCTACAAGAGACCAATCTCAGAAAAAAAGAATCACAAAGAATGAGAGTGAAGAGATGGAAAACAGGAATTGAAAAAAAAAAAAAAAGCTTAGGTAAGCAATACTCACATATGATAAAATAGACTTCAGAATATAGGCCATAACAATAGAAAATGAAGTCAACTCATACTACTAAAGAGATTAATACAGCATAAGGATATAATTCTGGTAAACATATATACTCAATATTAGAGCACCATATATGTATGTATGTATATGTATATGTGTGTTTGTAACACACATATACATATATTCCAGGAGCTCAGTGCACAAATTTTTGCACCTTGAAAGAAACTGTGGACTGTGCGGCTTCAGTGGCCACAGGAGTGGGTCTTGGCCCATCCTCCACACCTTCACCAAGCCCCTCCCACCATGGCCTCTGGTCTTCTGTTTGCCTATAACCCCACTCCTGCCAGCTAATCCCAGGCACTTATGACACTAGGCCTACTTGCACCTGCTGATGGCATAGAATGATTTGGGCTGGTGCCAGCAGTGGGTGTGAGTGTGGTCAGTGCTGTCAGTGGGTGCAAGCACCCCAATCACCCCTCAGGAGAATGTGGAGGTGGAGAAGCCCTAAGAGACAATCAGAGCTGGCAGCCACCACTTGCACCTACTGTCAGCACTGCCAACGGTTGGAAGTGGGATTGGCAATGGCAGCAGGTGTGAGTACAGGACATGACTGTAGTATATGAGAGTAAATTCAGTAACCACCACAGGCTCATCCCAATGACAATGACTGTCAACCCACCTTGATCTGTTCCCCTCACTCACCTGCTCCACCATCCTGCCACAGCCAATGCCCACCATATTCTGTGCTCTGCTGCCTGCTGTTGACACCCACCATATTCTATATGCCCTCCCACCACCACTTTCCAAAGGGGTCAGGACACATCATAGAAACCGGTTGTTCAGTTATTTGGTTGTTTTGCTGTCTTGTCCATTTGAATATTAGGGTTTTATATATACAGAATATAAAACTTTGAAGGATTTTAAGGCAGATAGCCATAGCAATACAATTATAGTATGGGACTTTAACAGTCCCTGACATTATTGGATAGATCTAGACAAAAATATTTTATTTATTTTAAAAAATAAAGAAAGAAAGAAACAAGGAAATAGTGATCCTAAGTACACACTGGATCAGATGCATTTAATTGACATTTACAGAACATTTTACAACAAAGTGGAAGAATATACATTCTTCTCAAGTACACATGGGTCATTCTCAATGATAGACTACTTGTAAGAACACAAACTAAGTTTCTACAAGTATATGAAGTTTGAAATCTCAACCATCTTGTTGCATGCATACAATGGCTTGAAATTAGAAAACTAACTACCATAAAAACACTCAAAACCATTCAAACATAAGGAGGCTAAATAGCATATTATTAAAAATGAATGATTTACCAAAGTGATCAAGAATGACATCCTGGAAACAAATGAAACAACCCAAAATCTACGGCACAAAGTGAAAATTGTCCTGAGAGGGAAGATCATGGAACTACAGGCCCACCTCAAACAACAATGAAAACTTCTGATAAACTTCTTACACTACAACTTAAATAATTAGAAAGAACAACAAGGAAAGCTCAGAGTAAGTAGATGGAAGGAAATAATAAAGATCAGAGTGGAAATAAATGACATAGAGATTAAAAAGATAATACAAAAGATCAATAAAACTAAGAGCTGGTTCTTTGAAAAGATAAACAAGATTGCTGAAACATTAGCCAAATTTACCAAGAACAAAAAGAGAGAAGACCCAAATAAAGAAAATAAAAAATGAAAGAGGTAAGGTTACAACTGATCCCTCAGAAATACAAAGGGTTATAAAAAAACTAGAGGCTTGGTGTACGAATTTGTGCATAGGTGGGATCCCTTAGCCATGCCAGCAATTGAGATCTATCAGGGACTGGCCAGCTAGAAGATGGACCATGGGAGGTTGTCTGTCAGCCTCCCAACCCTGCCAGTTGGGACTTTTGAGGGAGTGACCATGAGAAGTTTGCTGGCTGGCAGTGGGGAAAGTCCAGAGGAGGTTGGTCAGCATAAGCCCCCATCAGGGCTGAAGGGGGACTGGTGGAGGGGAGGTGCTGCGAAAAGTTGGCTGGGCAAGAGGAATAGGCCTTGGGAGGTTGGTTGTGGGAACACACTGACCATTAGGGGAAGCTACTGCATTGAGTGTTTACCCCCTGGTGGTTAGTGTGCATCATAGCAACTGGTTGACTAGCCATTCTGGTTGTTCTTGTCGTTCCATCATAATGGCCTCTTAGGCTTTTATATATATAGACTAGAGGCCCAGTGCACAAAATTCGTGCACGGGGTGGGATATGTGCCCTTCAGCCCAGCCTGCACCCTCTTCCAATCTGGGACCCCTTGAGGGATGTTTGACTGCCTGTTTAAGCCTAACATCCCTCTCACAATCCAGGACTGATGGCTCTGAACTGCTCACCTGATGAGCTGCCTGATTGCCCTTAACTGTTTCTGCCTGCCAGCCTGATCACCCCCTAACTACTCCCCTGCCATCCTGATTGATGCCTAACTGCTCTCCACTGCCAACATGGTCACTCCTAACTGCCTTCCTCTGCCAGCCTGTTCACCTCTAACTGTCTTCTCTAGCAGTTTTGGTTGCCCCCAACTTCTCTCCCCTGATGGGCCAGTCACCCCTAACTTCCCTCCCTTTCCAGCCTGGTTGCCCCTAACTGCACTCCCCTGCAGGCCTGGTCCCCACAAACTGTCCTCCCCTGAAGGCCTGGGCCCTCCCCACAACTGTTTTCCCTTGCAGGCCAGGTCCTTTCCAATTGCCCTCCCTTGCTAGCCTGATCACCCACAACTACCCTCCCCTGCTGGCCATCTTGTGGTGGCCATATTGTGTCCACATGAGGGTAGCCATCTTGTGTGTTGGAGTGATGGTCAATTTGCATATTACCTCTTAATTATATAGGACTATTGGCCCTGTGCATGAAATTCACGCATGGGGTGTGTCCCTCAGTCTGGCCTGCACCTTTTCCAATCGGGGACCCCTTGAAGGGGGTCTGCTGGTTTACAGAGATCAGGCCTAAACTGTCAATTGGACATCTCTCTCACAATCTGGGACTGCTGGCTCCTAATTGTTCACCTGTCTGCCTGCCTGATTGCCCCTAACCACTCTGCATGCCAGCCTTCTCACCTCCAACTGCCCCCTGTTACAGACCTGCTCACCCTAAATGCCTCTCTTCCAGCCTGACTACCCCCAACTGCCCCCTACTCATGACCTACTTGCCCCCAACTGGCTCCCTTGCTGAATTTCTCACCCCAACTCCCCCCCTGCAGGCCTGATCACCCCCAACAACCCCCTCACTGGCTTGATCACCCACAACTGCCATCCCATCTTGGTCTGATCACCCACAACTGCTCTCCTCTCTTGGCCTCTAACTGCAGCCCCACCACCATAGTTTTGTCCAAAAGAATGTCCATAAGATTCCTGGAAGGTCTCCCAGATTAATAAGCATATTGCCCTTTTATTAGTATAGATAGAGGCCTGGTGCACAAGTGAGGGTTGGCTGGTTTGCCTTGAAAGGTGTCCCAGATCAGAGTGGGGCTTCCTTTGGGTGTGGGGCAGCCTGGGTGAGAGCCCTGTGGTGGTTAGCAGGCCAGCTATGCTCCCATGTTGTGAAGGTTCTCACTAGGGGGTGGAGGGGAGAGGGAGGAAGAGTTTGGCCAGCCTGGGTAAGGGGCTGAGGGCTGTTTTCAGGCTGGCCATATTCCTTTCAGGGTGAGGTTCCCCATTGGAGTACCTGGCCAGCCTGGTTGAAGGGCTAATGGCTATTTGCAGTTTTCCCATACCCTCCCAGTGGGAACGCTCACCCCATGGGGACATGGCCAGCCTGGGTGAGGAGCTGAAGGTGGTTTTCTGGATGGCCACACACCATTCAGGTTGGGGGTTCCTACTGGGATGCCTGGTCAGCCTAGGTGAGGGGCTGATGGCTGTTTGCAGGCTGGCTACTCCTCCCACCTGGGGACTCTTACTTTATGGGGGCATGGTCAGCCTAGGTAAGGGGATGAGGGCCTTTTTTGGCTGATCAAGCTCCCTGGTGACCCAGGCCCCCAGCCACTCCTTGAGTGGAGGACAGGGTGGGCAGGAAGCTTGGTTTCCTTCATCTTCATTGCTGGGGGCAATCCAAACCTCCTGCTCTCTCCAGCTTCATGGCCACTGGCATCTTTGTTGGCTTAATTTGTGTACTTGCTCCTGATTGGCTGGGGCATAGCAGAGGGATGGTCAATTTGCATCTTTCTCTTTTATTAGTGTAGATACTATGAACAAATATATACCAACAAGCTGGACAACCTAGATCAAATAGACATAATCCTAGAAAAATACAATCTTCCAAAACTGAATCAGGAAAATTAGAAAACCTGAATAGGCAGATAACTACTATTGAAATTGAAGCAGTGATAATTAAAGGAAGAAATAAAGAAAAGGAAAGAAAAAAAGGAAGAAAGGAAGAAAGACAAAAGTCCTGGCCCAGATAAATTCACAAGGGAGTTTTACCAAACATTCAAAGAAGAACTAACACATGTCATCCTCAAAGTATTCCAATATATCCAAGAGAAAGATACACTTCTGAGCTCTTTGAATAAGAGCAGGATTATTCTAATTCCCAAACCAAATACACTACAAAGAAAGAGAATTACAGGCCAATATCCGTCATGAACATAGGTGCTAAAATCCTCAATAAAATATTAACAAATTTAACTCAGCAACATATTAAAAAAATAATGCACCATGACAAAGTGCAATTTATTCTGGGGATGCAAAACTGGCACAATATTTGCAAATCAATAAATGTGATGCGAAAAAAAAAATGGTGGCTGAATAAATGGATGTGTCCTGAGCCTTGTCACTAAAGCAGACAGAGAGAACAGCTTAGGGTCGCACTGGGAGTGTTTGTTGGCAAGTTAAGGGACAGTTATCCTCCAGGAGAAGGTGGGGGACTGCTGCACGGGGCTCCCCTAACCAGGTAGCCCCACTGCCATGGGGTATATTCCCCTGGAGCCACCAGCACAAACACAGAGACCACACCATCTTTCAGGGGAAAGTGATTGTTTACGGAAATCTGAAAAGCTACAGCTGTGAAACCAACCGAAAAGCCGGGGGACCCAGAACACCGTTCCCCAATTGGCACAAACATTCGGATTCAGAGGAGTTCCACACGCCACATGGAAAGGTCAGATTTCACCTGGGATAAGGTGAGGTCTCTGGTCCCGCAGAACAGAGAGACACGCACATTGTAGGAACTGGACCTACAGAAATCCGTGGATGTTGGGCAGGGCATGATCCCTGAATGTGGAAGGAGGCCCACAGAGCTGTTAACAGAGGGGAGCTCTTGAAAGCAACCCATTTTGATCTGAGGCAGAAGGACAGCCTGGAAGTTATTAAGATGTCCCAGGTGCTTGAACAGGAGCTGGGAAGGGGAAGAGTACAGACTGCACTCTTTCCTCTTCAGACCCTGGCTTCTGATTGCTAAGTCCAATACGTAGGATCATCCAACAGGGGAAAGTTGTTTTTCTGGAACCTGGGGATCAGAGCACAGAATAACCATCAGAGAATCAGCCCTGGGGAAACCCACTTCCACAAACTGGTATTGAGCACTACAGAGAAAGCAGGTTCTAAGCACAGGATAGAGAGGACCTATAGTCTCAGAGGTCAATTCTGAAACATTGCCACCCTGGGGCTGACTCACAAATTGACTCTCCATTGAGCAGAAGTAGAACAAAGGAAACTGCAATATCATCCTGACTGGGAAACATGCATGACAAACAGAACAATAGAGGAAGTGAAGGACCTCCACTACTGCCCATTCTACTTTTTTTTTTCATCTTTTAACTAAAAAACTAATATTTTGTTTTTTCTCAAATTGATTTTACCTTTTTAATTATTACATTTTTATTTTCAACCAGTATTTTTACTACTATTTTACATTTTTGAAAAAAAAGAAGTGTCATTTTATAATCTCTTTATCTTACTTTGAGATTATAATTCTACATTCTATTTTCAGCTTTCCTTTACCATCATTTTACTCCATCTCAACTCTACCTCCATGCCAACACTGTCTTCCTAACCTTTCCCATTTTGTTGTCTTGTTTCTCTTACCCTTTTCCAACTTTAGATTTTCCCTATTCTTTCTTTTTAACTGGTAAAAACTTCACCCCCCTTATATACCTAATTTCGAATCCTGTACTCCAAGTCCATACACACTTCTCTCTTCTCTGTCTTCACTATCCATAAAATTGTTTTTCTCTATGTCCTTTTGTTGTTTGCTTAAACCTTGATTATATCGATTTTTTATACTTTTTTTGTGAGATCTTGTTTGCTTATTCTACTTGTTTTATTTTGCTTTTTGTTTGCTTTGTTTTTATTTGTTTTTTTAACCTCTGTTTTCCCTTTTCTCCCTTGATATTAGTTGTTATTTGTAATTTGTATTATTCTCCAGGTACTTGTTGTTGGCATTTGTTGGGATTAGTGGCTGTTCTATTGGAGTTTTCTCCTCATATGTATAATTTGTTCCCATTTTCTTTCCTATTCTCTTTCATTTCTCTCTTGCTTTTTTTTCGTTCTCTCTCCTCCTCCTCCTCCTCCTCCTCCTCCTCCTCCTCCTCCATCTTCTCCTCTTCCTTCTCCTCCTTCTTCTTTGTCTTTCTTTTCCCTCTTTTTTCTCCCTTCTCCCAAATTCATTTTGGCACTTCTTTCTTTTTTTTGTTTCTCCTTTCTCTCTTATTCTTTCTACGTACCCCTCATTTGTTTTTCACTGGTGGTCACCTTATTTGTGGTTATTAACATCGTGAATACATTTCTGTTCAGGGCTTTGTGTGTTTTACCTGGTCATGTTGTATTTTGTGCCTTTAAATCAATGGGGGAAAGAGAACTACATAACCAGACAACAGGAGAAGAAGGACCATGGACATATGAAGAGACAGCCCATATATGAAAGAAAAGCAGGCATCACCAGAAAAAAGAATTAAACGAAATAGAAGCAAACAAGCTGCCAGAGAAATAATCATAAGGTGGCTGAAAAGAATGGAAGACAATTCAATAATATGAGTAATAACCAAGAGGAAATTATAAAGAATCAAAAGAAATGAAAAATGACATCGTTGCAGTAAAGAATTCAATAGAAAGCATCAAAAGTAGACTAGAAGAAGCAGAGGACCACATCAGTGAGCTATAAGACAAGGTAGGAATAAATACACAAGTATAGCAGCTTCTAGAAAAAGAAATTAAAAAGAGGAGAGCCTAAGGGAACTTTGGGATAACATGAAACAAAACAACATCTGCATAATTGGGGTTCCAGAAAGAGTGGAAACTGAGTAAGGATTAGAAAACCTGTTTAAAGAAATAATGACAGAAAACTTCACTGATATAGAAAGGAAAAAACTCACACAAATCCAAGAAGCTCTCAAAATCACAAGCAAAATGAACCTCCAAAAACCAACACCAAGGCACATTATCATTAAATTGGAAACACTAACTACAAAGTAAGAATCTTAAAAGCAGCCAGGGAGAGACATAAAGTTACCTACAAAGGAGCCCCCATCAGACTAGCAACTGACTTCTCAACAGAAACTCATCAGTCCAGAATGAAATGGAATGAAATATACAAAGTCATGCAAAGGAAGGATCTGAATCCAAGAATACTGTAGCAGCAAGGCTTTTAATCAAAATTGAAGGTGAAATCAGGAGCTTCACAGACAAAAAAGGACTAAGGGAATATATTAGCACCAAACCAGCAATGCAAGAAATGTTAAAGGGTCTGCTATAAAAAAAGAAATAGGAAGCAAAGAGGGAACACAGGGGTAAAGAACAAAAATGGTGACAGATAAGTACCTATCAATAATAACTTTAAATGTAAATGGATTAAATGCTCCAATCAAAAGACATAGGGTAATAGATTGGAAAAGAAAATATTACCCATATATCTGCTGTATACAAGAAATCCACCTCACAAAAAGAGATGCACACATACTGAGGGTGAAGGGATAGAAAACAGTTTTTCAGGCAAATGGAAATGAAAAAAAAAAAAACACCTGGGGTTCCCTTATTATATCTGACAAATTAGATGTCAGAGTGAAGGACATAACAAGAGATAAAGAAGGCCACTTCATAATACTAAAGAGAACAATCCAACAAGAAGAAATAACTGTGGTAAACATATATGCACTCCATCAAGTAGTAGCTAAATACATAAAACAACTCCTGGAGGATATCAAGGGAGAGATTGACAGCAATGAAATCATAGTAGGAGGCTTTAATACCCCACTGTCACCACTGGACAAATGCTCTAAACAAAAAATCAGCAAAGAAACATCAATCCTAAATGACTCACAAGACCAGATGGAATTAATTGACATCTTCAGAACATTTCAACCCAAAGCCATAGAATATACATTCCTCTCAAGTGCACATAGGTCATTTTCAAAGATAGACCATAAATGGGTCACAGGCAAAGCATCTTCAAACTCAAGAAGATAGAAATCATATCAAGCATCTTCTCAGATCGTAGTGGCATAAAACTGGAAATCAACTACAATAAAAACAATACAAAGAAATCATACACATGGAGACTAAATAGCACACTCTTAAACAATGACAGGGTAACCAGATAGATCAAGTTAGAAATAAAAACCATCATGGCAACAAATGACAATGACAACACAACAAAACAAAATTTATGGGACACAATAAAAGCAGTCTTGAGAGGGAAGTTCATAGCTCTATAAGCCTACTGAAAAACAAAAACAAACAGGAAACAGTGGTAATAAATTACCTAACTCTACAACTGAAAGAGCTAGAAGAGAGCAACAAGAAAAGCCCAGTGCAAACAAAAGGAGGGAAATAGTAAAGATCAGAACGGAGATAAACAACATAGAGACCAAAGAAACAATTCAAAAGATCAACAAAACCAAGAGCTGGTTCTTTGAAAGGATAAACAAGAATGATAGACCCCTAGCCAGGATCACCAAGAAGCAAAGGGAGAAGACCCAAATAAACAAAATTAGAAACAGAAGAGGAGAATAACAAAAGACCCCTCTGAAATACAAAGGATTGTTAAAAAATACTAAAAACAACCCAATTCCATCAAAATGGACAATCTGTAGGAAATGGACATATTCGTAGAAAAATATAACCTTCCAAAACTCAATCAGGATCAATCTAAACATCTCAATAAGCAAATAACTATGGAAGAAATTGAAGGAGTCATCAAAAAGCTTTCAGCAAACAAAAGCCTGGGACCAGATGGCTACACAAGAGAGTTTTACTAAACATTCAAGGAAGAATTAAAGCCTATCCTCCAAAGACTATTAAACAAGATTCAAGAAGAAGGAACACTTCCAAATACCTTCTATGAAGCCAGCATCACCCTAATACCCAAATCATACAAAGCAACACAGTGAAAGAGAATTACAGGCCAATATCTCTCATGAACATAGATGCCATAATCCTCAACAAAGTTCTAGCATATCGGATCCAGCAGTACATCAGAAAAATCATACACCATGACCAAGTAGGATTTATCCCAGGAATGCAAGGATGGTACAATATATGCAAATCAATAAATGTGATACATCACTTAAACAAATTGAGAGATAAAAATCACATGGTCATATCAATTGATGTAGAAAAAGCATTTGACAAAATCCAACACCCTTTCTTTTTCTTTTTTTAAAATTTTTATTAATTTTTTATACATATCTCTCCATTGCCCCCCTCCCTCCCAGGCATATCCCAACCCCCCAGTGTCTATGTTCATTGGTTATGCTTATATGTATGCATACAAGTCCTTTTATTTATCTCTTACCTAGCTCACTTAACTTTAATCTTCCTGCTGTAATTTCACAGTCTGTTTGAAGCTTTACTGTCTCTGTATCTATCCTTTTGTTCATGAGATTATAATGTTCTTTATTATCCACAAGTGAGTGAGATCATGTGATGTTTCTTCTTCATTGACTGGCTTATTTCACTAAGCATAAGGTTCTCCAATTCCAACCAGGTTGCTGCAAATGGTAAGAATTTGTTCTTTTTAATGGCAGCATAGAATTCCATTGTGTAGATGTACCACAGTTTTCTGATCCACTCATCTGCTGATGGGCACCTAGGTTGTCCAATAGCCTTTCTTGATAAAAACTCTCAGCAAGGTGGGAATGGAAGGATCTTACTTCAATATAATAAAAGCCATACATGATAAACCCACAACTAACATCATACTCAATGGGCAAAAACTAAAACCATTTTCCCTAAGAACAGGAAAAATACAAGGATGTCCACTCTCACCACTCCTGTTTGACATAGTACTGGAAGTGTTAGCCATTGCAATTGGAGAAGAAGAAATGAAAGGCATCCAAATCGGAAAAGAAGAAGTAAAACTGTCATTTTTTTGCAGATGACATGATACTGTTCATAAAAAAACCAAAGGACTCCATCCCCAAACTAATAAACTTAATAAATGAATTTGGCAATGTAGCAGGATACAAAATTAATGCCAAGAAATCTGTGGCGTTTCTATATACTAATAGGGGAATTACAGAAAGAGAGACTAAAAAAGCAATCCTATTTACTATCACACAAAACAAATTAAGATACCTGGGAATAAACCTAACTAAGGAGGTAAAAGACCTATATGCTGAAAACTACAAGACACTGAAAAAAGAGATAGAGGAAGACATAAACAGATGGTAGAGCATAACATGCTCATAGATTGGAAGAACCAACATCATTAAAATATTCATAGTACCTAAAACTATCTATAGATTCATTGCACTACCCATTGAAATACCAAGAACATATTTCACAGACCTAGAAAGAACTCTCCAAAGATTCATCTGGAACAAAAGAAGACCCCCGAATAGCCACAGCAATTCTGAGAAAGATGAATAAAATAGGTGATATCTCAATACCAGATTTCATGCTATATTACAAAGCAGCTGTTCTCAAAATATCCTGGTACTGGCACAGGAACATACACATATACCAATGGAATAGAATAGAGAATCCAGATATCTACCAAAACTACTATACTCAATTAATATTTGAGAAAGTAGGCATGAACATACAATGGAGTCAAGACAGCCTCTTAAATATATGGTGTTGGGAAAATTGGACAGATACATGCAAACAAATGACACTAGACCACCAACTCACACCATACACAAAAATAAACTAAAAATGGATAAAGGACTTAAGCATAAGACGGGAATCCATAAAATACTTGAGGAATCCACAGGCAGCACTATCTCAGACATATGCTGAAAGAACTTCTTCACTGATACTGCTCCAAGGACAAGGGAAGCTAAAGAAAATATATACATATGGGACTACATCAAAATAAAAAGCTTTTTCACAGCAAAAGAAACCATCCACAAAACAACAAGAAAGCCCACTGTATGGGAGAACATATTTGCAAATGTTAGCACTGATAAAGGTTTAATCTCCAAAATCTATAGCCAACTTATACAACTTAATAAAAGGAAGATAAATGATCCAATAAAAAAATGGGCAACAGACTTAAATAGAACCTTTTTGAAAGAGGACAGAAGGAAAACCAAGAGACACATGAAAACATGTTCAAAGTCATTAATTATTCAAGAGATGCAAATCAAAATGACAATGCAATACCATCTTATACCTGTCAGAATGGCAATCATCAACAAATCAATAAATGAAAAGTGTTGGCAAGGATATGGAGAAAAAGGAACCCTCATGAACTGCTGGTGGGAATGCAGACTGGTGCAGGCACTGTGGAGAACAGTATGGAGTTCCCTCAAAAAACTAAAAATGGATCTCCCATTTGACCCAGCAATCCCACTCTTAGGAATTTATCCTAAGAAATTACAAACACCAATCAGAAAGGATTTATGCACCCCTTTGTTCATAGCAGCACAATTTACAATAGCTATAATTTAGAAACAGCCTAGGTGCCCGTCAGCAGATGAGCTGATCAGAAAACTGTGGTACATCTACACAATGGAATTCTATGCTGCCATTAAAAAGAAGGAATTCTCACCATTTGCAGCAACCTGGATGGAACCGGAGAGCCTTATGCTTAGTGAAATAAGCCAGTCAAATGAGGGAGAAGCACCATATGATCTCACTCATTTGTGGATAATAAAGAACATTGTAAACTGATGAACAAAAGGATAGATACAGAGGCAGTAATGCATCAAACAGACTGTGAAATTATAGCAGGAAGATTAAGGAGAGGTGGGGTAGATAAGAGATCAATCAAGAACTTGTATCTATGCATATAAGCATAACCAATGAACATAGACACTGGGGGTGGGGGGTTGGGGTATGCCTGGGAGGGAGGAGGGAAATGGGGAGGTATGTATACATGTAACAAAAAAAAAAAAAGATAGTTGGTACTGTGGATAGAGCGTCGGCCTTTAAACTAAGGTCCCAGGTTTGATTCCAGTCAAGGGCACGTATCCTGGTTGCGGGCACCTCTCCACTTTGGGGCATGCAGGAGGCAGCTGGTCAATGTCTCTCTCTCATCGATGTTTCTCCCTTCCTCTCTGTAAAAAATTAATAAAAATATATTTTTTAAAAAAAGATAGTTGGGATTTTTAAAAGAATTTCAATTAATCTGAAGATTAAATTTGGAATTATTGACATTTTAACAATACTCTTGTATAGACCATAAACTATCTTCTCTAATTTACTTCAATAATATTTTGAAATTTTCCTCAAGGAAGTCTATGCCCCACAAAATCTGCTACTGTTGGGGTCAGTGTAGCCTGCAAATTTGGAAGGGGGTCCACAGGCTGCTGGCAGAAGGGAACTCTAGAAATCAATCCATAGCTGAGCTGGCACGGAAAGGAAGCCTGAAGTTCTGTAAGTATACTAGCTGCACAGTGCCAAGGGAAAAAGATGGGCACAGAGACATGTGCAGAGACACACGCAATGCTGGGGGGAAAAGTGATGAGTCTATGTGATTACTCTGTTGGTGTTGTTTTCTCTCTCTTTAAATCTTTGCTTTTGATTACTAAACCCAGTATATAGGACTTCCCAATTAAAAACACTGTCAAAGACTGCAGAGGAAAGTTGTTTTTGTGGAGCCTGGGAATCAGAGTGGTGAGAAATGATAAGAAAACCAGCTCAGGGGCAGTGCATTCACTCAACTCAGTATTAAGTGCGTCAGGGAAAACAAAAACTAGATACTGGGTAGAGAGGACTTATAGCCCCAGATGTCATTACAGAAACACTGCCACCCAGGGATTGAATCACAAATTGACTATTGTTTAAATACAACTAAAGGCAGGCTGAGGAACAAAGAAATACCACCTGCTGGAAAACAGGATTGTGGCTCAGGACACAAAGGAGCAGTGCAATGCAGGAACTTCAATACTGTCCTTATTACCTGACGGAAAACAGGTGTGACAAACAGAACAGTAGAGGAAGTGAATGACCTTCACTACTACACGTTTTTATTTTTTATCTTTTACTTAAGAAATTAAATTTTTCCTTTTTTTCTCATTTGATTTAACTTATTGTAATATTTTAATTAGTATTATTACTACTATTATTTTACCTTTTTAAAGTTTCATTTTATTTATTTTATTTTATTTTATTTTAGGATTAATATCCTATATTCTATTTTCATTTTCTTTTAGCATCATTTTTCTCTATCTCAACTTTATCTTTATGCCAACACTCTCTTTCTCACTTTTCCCCTTTTGTTGTCCTGTTTCTCTTACCGAAATCCTGCTTTAGATTTTCCCTGTTCTCTCTTTGTACTCCATGTTAAAAATTCTTTCTACTTATATATCTAATTTCTGCTCCCCTGGTCCAAGTCCGAAGACAATAATAAATAGTCCCCCCCATCCCTGCATCATTTTTATTCTCTTTCTTTTCTCTCTTTCTTTTCTCTTGACTGCATTACTGTCAATCTCTCTCTTGATTTCCTCCAGAAGCTTTTTTATTTATGTATTTGGGTGCTCCTGTATTGGACACATATATGTTTACCAGAGTTACATTTTTTTTTGTTGAATTGTTCCATTTAGTATTTTGAAGTGGCCTTCCTTATCTCTTGATATTGCCTTCACTTTCAGGTCTAATTTTTCAAATATAAGTATTTCTACCCCAGCTTTTTTTTTTTTTTTCATTTCCATTCTCCTCAAAAACCTTTTTCTATTCCTTTACCCTCAGTTGGTGTGAGTCCTTTGTTCTGAGGTGGGTTTCCTGTAGACATCATATATATGGGTCATGTTTTCTTATCAACTCAACTACCCTATGTCTTTTGATTGGGGAATTTAATCCATTTATACTTAAAGTTATGATGTTTGTAACCATTTTTATTTTTTACTAGAGGCCCAGTGTATTAAATTTGTGTACTGGGGGTGATGTCTCGCAGCCCAGCCTACACCTTCTCCAAACTGGGTCCCCTCAGAGGATCTCCAACTCAACAACTGGGACTGCTAGCTCCCTGATTGCCCATGACCACTTCTGCCTGCCAGCCGGAATAACACCTAACCAGGACCTTGCTAGCCTGATTGATGTCTAACTGCTCCTCTGCCAGCCTTATTGTCCCCAACTGCCCTCTTCTGCCTGCTTGGTCTCCCCCAACTGCCCTCCCCTGCTGGCCTGGTTACCCATAACTGTCCTCCCTTGCCAGTCTGGTTGCCCCTAACTGCCATTCCTGCATACCTTGTCTCCCCCACACCAATTGCCTGCCCTCTCCTGCAGGCCTGGTTGCCCCTAATTATCCTCCCTTGTTGGCCCAAACCAGATAAAACCACCGAGAGAGAGAGAGAGAGAGAGAGAGAGAGAGAGAGAGAGAGAGAGAGAGAACTACAGGCCAATATCCTTGATGAATATAGGTGCTTAAATCCTCAACAAAATTCTAGCAAATCAGGTTCAGGAATACATTAGAAAGATCATACACCATGACCAAGTGGGATTTAATCTGGTGATGCAAAGATAGTACAATATCCACAAATCAAAAAATGTAATAGATTGTTGAAAACCAAACATTGTTCTCACTAAATGGATGTAAACAGGAGGCAAGAAGGCTGGTTAACCTTGAAGCTCTGAAAGGTCAAAACCAGCCACTCCCTGTCTAATTAAGACAATGAACTTCCCCATGAAATAATCATTTAAATCCTGACTGATAATGATAATCTACTTGTTACTGGAATTGCCTGCTTTGGGGCAAAGGGTGTATCCCAAACTTAAATAAAAGGGATGGCAAGGCCAAAGGAAGGTGGCAGTCCTTTCCACTAGAGGAAAGCTCCAGCCTGGCCCCCCAATATTGTCAAACTAATGTTTTCTGGTCTCTCATTTCATTTGCATGCGGCCTCCTTCAGAACCCGAACCCTGAACTACACGGAATGTGGAAAGAGGTTCCCACAATAGATTACATAAACAAACTGAGACATAAAAATCACATAATCATATCAACTGATGCAGAAAAAGCATTTAACAAAATCCAACACCCTTTCTTGATAAAAACTTTCAGTAAAGTGGGAATAGAAGAATCATACCTCAACCCAATAAAAGCCTTATATGAAAAACCTACAGCCAACATGATACTCACTGGGAAAAAACTAAACCCATTTCCCCTAAGAATAGGAATAAGACAAGGATGCCCACTTTCCCCACTTCTGTTCAACATAGTACTGTAAGTGCTAGCCATAACTATCAGAAAAAAAAAAATAAGTAAAAGACATCCAAAATGAGAAAGAAATAAAACTGTCCTTATCTATAAATGACATGATACTATACATAGAAAACTCCAAAGACTCAATAAAAAAAACTAGTATATCTAATAAATGAATTTGGCAATTTAGCAGGAAACATAACACCCAGAAATCTATGGCCTTTTTATAAGCCAATAGTGAACTCACAGAAAAAAAATGAAAAAATAAATCCCATTTATTATTGAACTTAAAAAAATAAAATATCTAGGAATAAACTTAACTAAGGACATAAAAGAACTGTAATCAGAAAACTACAGGACATTAAACAAGGAGATAGAGGAAGACAAAAACAGATGGAAGAACATACCATGTTCATGGATTGGTAGAATAAACATCATTAAAATGTCCATACTACTTAAAGCAATCTATAGATTCAAAACAATACCTAATAAAATAACAACGGCATATCTCAACAATCAAGAACAAACTCTCCAAAATTTTTTCTGGAATAAAATAAGACTGCAAATAGCCACACAGCTATCTTGAGAAAGAAGAACAAAGTTTGAGGTGTCACAATATCAGATATCAAGCTATATTACCAAGCCACAGTTCTCAAAACTGATACTGGTGTTACAGAGCGAGTCCCCAAAAGACAGACCACCGAAACCAATTTGATCAAACAAGCAAATTTTATTATAGATTCAAATCTGGGCTTGTTGTGGGGTGACCCAGGTGGGACTCGAACCCACCCTCGAAAGACGACCACCAGACAGCCAATTGGAAAATTTAGGAAGCCTTTATTACGAACTCGAGTCTGGGCTCACGGTTCCACTGTCACAGCAGGGAAGCACGAGAGCCCTGAACTTCTGCAGCAAGTGCCTTTTATCCTCAGCGCAGGAGGATTTGGCTAACTTTAATTGGCTAAGCATTACTCTTTATCTAAACTCTGATTAAGCAAGAAGCTTGGAATGCAAATGTCCTTCTTAGGGGTCGTTTGTCAGACCCTGTGTTTTCTCAGAGCTGGGTGTGCCTCAGGCACCTGGTGTTTGTGTACTAAAACCACCAGTTCCTGGTTTTACTGCCTCCAGGCCTGAGGTCACCCTGACCTTAATTCGACTCCTTATGGGGCAAACGCAGTCTGGTCCTTGCCCCTCCACAGGCTCAAACCACAACTGACCCAGCAGCCAGCAAATGCCTTGGTGAGAACCCCGATGGAGGGGCAATCCCTCCTTTTATATCCCTCCCGACCTATGCTAGCCTGGCACTTTCTGATTGACTCCTTGGTATCAGGGACACAGAGTTTTAGAGATGGAAATCTGAGCTTTATTATGGCTAGTTTTATAGCCCTATCGCAGGGATGAGCAAGCAAGCATTGTCTCCAGAAGCAAATATTTGCGGTTAGCACAGCTGCCTGGAGGAGTTATCCTAAGAGCAGTATAAAATTTCAACAGAGACATTTACTGGCTCGGGAGAATACTCTAAATGTTCTGCTATCTTCAACAGGGACATTTACTGGCTCTGGGGAATGTTCTGTTATCTTACCCCATTCCGGAGCAAGTTTGGCCCGGGGTTGGGGAGTTAAAGGTTATGCACACAAGGGCTGTTTGGCCATATCACAACACTGGCACAAGAACAAATAAACTGTATAGACCAATGGAACAGAATAGAGAACCTAGAAATTGACCCAAGCCATTATTCTCAATTAACATTCGACAATGGAGGCAAGAACATGCAATGGAGTCAAAACAGTCTCTTTAATAAATGGCACTGGGAAATTTGGTCAGATAATGCAAAAAAAAAAAAAAAAATGAAACTAGATCACCAATTTACACCATACAGAAAAACAAACTAAAAATGGTTGAAGAACTTGAATGTAAGACGGGAAACCATAAAAATCCTACAAGACTCTGGAGGCAGCAAAATTGTAGACATATGTCATAGCAATATCTTTACAGACAAAGATCCAAGGGCAAGAGAGACTAAGGAGAAAATAAACAAATGGGTCTACATAAAAATAAAAAGCTCTGCACAGCAAAAGAAACCACCAACAAAACTACAAGAAAGCCCCCTGCATGGAAGAACATATTTGTCAGTATGTCTAATAAATGTTTAATCTCTAACATTTAGAGGAAATACGTACAACTTAAAAAAAAGGAAGATAATCCAATAAAAAAAAATGGACAACGGATCTAAATAGACACTTTTCAAAAGAGGACATTCAGAAAGCTAAGAGACATATGAAAACATGCTCAAAGTCACTAATCATCCAAGAGATGCAAATCAAAACAACAATGAGGTACCACTTCACACCTGTCAGAATGACTATCATCAACAAATCAACAAATGACAGGTGCACAAGAGGATGTGAAAAAAAGGAACCCTCCTTCCCTGCTGATGGGAATGCAGACTGGGGCAGCCACTGTAGAAACCAATATGGCTTTTGTCAAAATTGAAAAATGGAACTACCATTTGACCCCAAAAACAGAAACACCAATCAGAACGGATATATGCACTCCTATGTTCATAGCAGCACAATTTACCATAGCTAAGATTTGGAAACAGCATAAATGCCCATCAGCAGATGAATGGATTAGAAAACTATGGTACATCTACACAATGGAATACTATGCTGCTATAAAAAAGAAGGAATTCTTACCATTTGTAGCAGCATGGATGGAACTGGAGAGCATTATGCTAAGTGAAACAAGCCAGTCAAGTGAAAGAAAAGTACTACATGATCTCACTCATTTATGGATAATAAAGAACATTATAACTAACCTGAGGAACTAAAATATAGATACAGAGGCAGAGAAGCATGCAACAGACTGTTAAATTACAGCAGGAAGGCTGGGGAGGGTTGGGGATGGGTGGTAAGAGATCAACCAGAGAACTTGTATGCAAGCATATAAGCATAACCATTGGACGCAAGACACTGGAGGGGTGTGGGGGAGATGAGGGCATTGCCAGGGGGTAGGAGAAGCTAGGGGAAGGTCATTGAGAAAAAAAGGAGACATCTGTAGTATTTGTAATACTTTAAAAAATAAAATAAAATTTAAAAAAAGAAAAAAATTATTCTTAGGGAGTTTATTCTTATTCATGCTATTATAAATGAAATTGTTTAATTTCATGTTCACTGTATATATAGAAATAATTACTTTTTATATTTATATGCTGATTAGATATCCTGAAATTTTGTTGTAGTCATTTATTAGTTCTTCTAGTACTTTAGATGATTTCTTAGATTTTTCTCTATGCCAGCCTACACTTTATACAAATAGAGATAGTTTTCTTTTTTCTTTCTAATATGAATGCCTTTTGTTTCTTT
This sequence comes from Lasiurus borealis, assembly GCA_004026805.1. Classification (NCBI taxonomy): domain Eukaryota; kingdom Metazoa; phylum Chordata; class Mammalia; order Chiroptera; family Vespertilionidae; genus Lasiurus; species Lasiurus borealis. The sequence continues at coordinate 90,173 of PVJN01000850.1, forward strand.
TCTTGCCTAAATGCTCTGACTGGAACCTCCAATATAATAGGAATAAGAGATACAAAAGCAAACATCCTTGTCATGTTTTTTGATTTTAGGGAAAGCCTTCAGTCTTTCACCATAAGTATGATTTTAGATGTGGAATTTTGTTGTTTTTTATCATGAGGAAATGCACTTTTATTCCTAGTTTGAGTTCATATTGTAAAAGGATGTTGAATTTTGTCACATAATTTTTCAGCATCCATTGAGATGATCATGTTGTTTTTGTCCTTTTTTATATGATGTGTTACATTGATTGTTTATCTTTTAAACCTATTTTGAATTCCTGGGATAAATCCTATTTGGTTATGGTTAATAATTTTTTTACATGTTGGTGAATTTAGTCTGCTTATATTTTGTTGGGGATTTTTGCATCTATATTTATAAAATATATTGGGTTGCAATTTCCTTTTATATCTATATCATTTTCTGGTTTTGGTAGAAGTATTTTACTGGTCATAATAAACTGAGAATGAATTGAGAAGTGTTCTCTCATATTTGGGAAAGAATTTGAGATGGATTGTTATAGGTTTTTCTTTAAATATTTGTAGAAATCATCAATGAAGTTTACCTGAGCCTAGGCATTTCTTTGTGGTAAGTTTTAATATTAATAAACCTATAAGTTTGTTACAAGTCCAATCAGATTTTCTTTCTTTTTTAGCACATTTTGGTAGTTCATGTGCTTCTAGCAAATTATCTATTTCACTATGTTATCTTACGCTAATTTTATTTGTAATATCAGGTTATTAATTTGAGGTCTCTATTCTATTATGTGTTTACAGCTATAAATTTCCCTCTGAACACTGCTTTCCTAACATTTTATACATTTGGCATATCATGTTTTTGTTTATATTCATATCAAGGTATGGCCAAGGCACTGCGAACTAATGGGCAATGAGGTAATAAGAGACCTAAAGAGTTGGTATCATGGAAACCAAGGCATAAAAATAATTTAAGGAAGAAAAGGTACTAACTTCTTAAGAAACTGTTCAGTGAATAAAATGAGGTCAGAGAGATGAAGAATGTATTTTGAATATAGAAGTCATTGATGGTTGGTTATGAGAAGTTCTGTTGGGTTGGAGGGAAAGACAGAAGCAATACTGTTAGGGTCAAAGAGAAGTCTGGATGCAAAAGCATTAGAGGTAATGAATATTAGAAAACTATGTTCATAAGTTTTACTGTGATATGGAGAAGCATAATGGGAAAAGTTGATGGGAGGGATATAGCATCAGAGGAATACTTATTAAAATTGGGAGATCCTAGTACATGTTAGTGTGCTGATGGAAATGAGAAGGAAGGACATTAACAATTCAGGAAAAAGTCACAGGAAAAGTATAGAGAGGATGGGATTCACAGCATATATGGGAAGAGAAGCATTTCTTCCAATGTAGCAAGAGGAGAGACAGCATATGGATGGAAATGCAAGTATAGGAGATGCTGGGATAATGAGAGAGTTTTTGTATAATTCTATCTAGCTTCTCAAGGAATATAAGGTGAGATCAACAATTAAAAGTTGTAGTGTGTTAGAAGGAGTAATGGAGGTCAGAAAACAGATGAGCAGGTGTTAAATGAATCCTTTAGAGAATGAGGAGAATTTGTATCTAGGGAACATATTAGAATTATTTGACATTTTAATACCTATTCTGAATTTTTAAAAGAACCCAGTTAGGCCCTGTTTGGGTAACACAGTTGGTTAAAGCGTTGTCCTGATATACCAGTTGTCCTGATATATATAAATAGTAACCAAAGTTGATCTCTAAAATAAAAAGAGCCCAGTTGCATATCTATGTTCATCTCAGCAGCAGGCTAAGAGGAGGTAGGTAGGTTAAGTGAGTTGGTTATTTTACCATCTTAGTAAATAGATGATCATAAAGCAATAATGTGTTGAATGTGCTTTATTGAAAACATGCAGATATAAACAGACATATGACCCTCATTCACAGGCATGCTACACTGCCATGTACATACATATGCACACTCACATATTATACTTATATACATACATTCCCCACACTCGCAAGCTCTGTCCCACTTAATTTTTACAATAAACCCCTAACAGCATCTCACTACTGTTATTGAGGTATCTGAAAATTGAAAAGCACTTGTATTTTCCTCAGTGTAAATCACTTTCCCTCAGTTCTTCAAATGTTTTAAACATTGTCATGAAATAAAGAGGAGTTCCTGTTAAGATTCTATTATTCCCATTTGCTATCTTTTCATGAAATTTGCCTTTGGAATTTTCTCATCTGACACCTAATTTACTACTGTCCTGAGCTTGCTAGGCAGTGAGCCTTCTCCAGACTTTTCTTCATAATCCCCAGCTCTATGCATCAGTATAGCCAGAATTTAACTTATGCAACCTTCTATGTAATGTGAGAGTGATAAGAATTTATTGTGAGAATTAAAAAAATGTAATGCATGGGAAATGCTCAATTCCATGCATATATTAGTAGTATGTATTCAATAAATGCAAAATTGATCTTTTTCTCTTCCTTAATCTCATTATCTATTTACCTATTTTGTCTATTCTGGTCATATTTTCTCTAAGATCTTCATTCAGCTAAGCATTTTTAAAAATATATTTTTATTGATTATTTTAGAGAGAGAGGGAGAGAGATAGAAACATTGATGAGAAAGGAACATCATCAATAGCTGCCTCCTGCATGGCCTCTACTGATGATCAAGCCAGCAACCTGGGGCTGTGCCTTGACTGGGAACTGTACCAGCGATTTCTTGGTTCACAGGTCAATGCTCAACTACTGAGCCATGCCAGCTGGGCAACTAAGCATTTTTAAAACTAGTATAATTTAATGAATTCTTAAAGATAGTATGTTAAGTTTGCATTCTCCTTGAAATAATGTCAGAAGCTACAATGGACTCTCTAGCAGAACTTCAGGTGGGCAAAATAATTGTATTTAGGCTATGCAGATCTTTTCACTTGACTCAAACCATACTAATTTTGATCATCATCCATTAAATTAAACTATAATGTTGAGTACAAAAATTAGATTATTTTAAGGACTTGGTTATTAGAGTACCTCATAGTAAAATGAATTACTAGGTCTCTTGGAATATTTTTTAATTATCACAGGTTTGTACTGTATCCAGGGATTCTTGAAAATGTAACAGAACAACACTGCAATATCATTAAAAGTAGTTGTATCAAATGGTATTCCTTTAAAAAACATTCCCTTGGGAATGTGATTGAGACCACTGTTTTTATTTTACTTTTGATTACTGTTAAAATTGGCAATCACGCCCACTGCTCAAGTCTAAGTGGGAAGTCAGTCTTGGTCTCTAACGACAGAAGGTTTTAAATAAATGTTCTTCATTTATTAGCTTATTTTCCTGTACTAATTATTATCCACTGTTTTATTAAAAAACAATATTCCTGAGAAAGGTTAATCCTGATTGGTGGTGAAAAGTAACAAAATGATTTTTTAAAAATTGTACTATTGAGCACACTGGCTTTTTCCAATATATAGCATGTAATAGAATTTCTCAGAGGCAAAGCTGAGATTGTGTGTTGATCTTTTCTAATTAGTCTTTTTACTTCTTAGTTCTTAGAAATGTTAACAAATTACATGTTTTAATGACTTTGAAGTGTGTATATGACCAAATGCAAATAGTACTGCATTTATATTGATGTGCAGTGATGGCACATAACCTCTGTGGGGCATAATGGACTCCACTGCAGGCATTACAGCCATGTAGTTTTATTGATGCAAGCCATGTGCCTATGGTTTTAATGTGGGAAGTAGCAGGCTGTTTTATTAATTTTCATAAATTGAAGTTCTCCCTAAAGACTCATTCTGAAAAGACATGTTGAATTGTGCAATATCATTACAAGATTACTCTTGCTTGATGACAAACAACAAAAGGAGAAAACAGTTTCTGAGGAGAATCCAAGATGGCGGCATAAGATGTGCTGCTTCGCACAACAATTTCAAAACTACAACTAAAAGACAGAACAGACATCATCCAGAACCACAGGAAAGCTGGCTGAATGGAAATTCTACAACTAGAAGGAAAGAAAGGGACTCACAGAGACCCAGAGGAGCTGCAAAAAGCTGAGGTACAGGGATGCACACTTGGAGAGAGTGCGTGCCAGAGTACCTGGCTGGCTTTCTCTGGCAGGAGTGATATGGAGACTCCCAATGGCATTGACCTCCTTATCCTATGACACTAAACCCAAGGTCCATCCAAAACTCATACAGGGGGAGTTTGGATTGTGAAAAGGGAGAAGTGCACGGAAATTTAGGGGAGTCGCAAAAGATCAGAAGTCTGGTGGTACACACAGCACTGCGTGAAGAAGACCAACTGCTGATTGTGCTGCTGGCTTTCACAAGTGTGCAGGAGACAAAACCTCTCAACCGCGCCACTTCTAACTCCAACTAAACCCCAGTTTTGGGTGAAAACCTGGGGACCCAGATTCATATGGTCCTGGAGCGCAGGGGAGCTGGAAAGGCAGCAGTCTAGAGGCACTGCTAGGGAGTGTGTGCACACAGGGACCGCTCCAGCGATTACCCAATCACATAAGACTAAGGGGCTGTGGAAGGCGGGGCCAACTGGAAGGCAAGGTGGTCTGTTAAGCCCTGAAACTCCACCCATCCCAAGCTCAACAGACAGGCTTCTGCAGTTTTGCAACTCTTGTATCATAAGGCTGAATTCAACATAGAAGTTCTCCAGCATAGTGAAAATGTGGAGACAAAGGAAAAGATCACAAACAAAAGAAATGGAGGAAAACAAATGACTGGATATAGAGTTCAAAACCACGGTTATAAGGTTTTTCAAGAATATCCTAGAAAAGATGGATAAATTTAACGAGACCCAAGAGGAGATGAAAAAGGACCAACTAGAGACGGAAAAGGTCCAACTAGAGATGGAAAAGGACCAACTAGAAATTAAACATACACTGACTGAAATAAAAAATATTATACAGAGACCTAACAGCAGACTAGAGGAAGGCAAGAATCAAGTTAAAAAATTGAAATATAAAGAATCAGAAAACACTCAACTGGAAAAGCAGGAAGAAAAAGGAATCCAAAAATGTGAAGATAAAGTAAGGAGCCATTGGGCCATCTTCAAGCGTACCAACATCAGAATTGTGGGGGTGCCAGAAGAAGAGAGAGAGCAAGATACTGAAACCTATTTGAAGAAATAATGACTGAAAACTTTCCCCGCCTGGTGAAAGCAATAGACTTACAAGTCTAGGAAGCACACAGAACCCCAAATAAAAGGAATCCAAAGAGGACCACACAAAGACAGATCATAATTAAAATACCCAGAGCAAAAGACAAAGAGAGAATATTGAAAGCAGCAACAGAAAAACAGCTAATTACCTACAAGGGAGCACCCATACGATTGTCAGATGATTTCTCAACAGAAACTATGCAGGCCTGAAGGGAGTGGCAAGAAATATTCAACGTGATGAATAGCAAGAATCTACAACCAAGAATACTTTATCCAGCAAAGCTATCATTCAGAATTGAAGGGCAGATAAAGATCTTCACAGATAAGAAAAAGCTAAAGGAGTTCATCAACTCCAAACCAGAATTATATGAAATGCTGAAAGGTACTCTTTTAGAAGAGGAAGAAGAAAAATGTAAAAGGGGAGAAATTGCTTTGGCATATGGCTGAGATTTTGCTGCCTATAGGTTACTCTAGTATTTTTATGGTTTCCCATCTTATGTTTAAGTCCTTTATCTATTTAAAGTTTATTTTTGTGTATGGTGTAATTTGGTGGTTTAGTTTCTCTCTCTTTTTTTTTTTTTTTTGCATGTATCTATCTAATTTTCTCATCACCATTTATTGAAGAGACTGTCTTGACTCTATTGTATGTTAATGCCTTCTTTGTCAAATATTAATTGGGTATAGTGGTTTGGGTCAATTTCTGGGTTCCCTATTCTATTCCATTGATCTATATGTCTGTTCTTTTACCAATACTAGGCTGTTTTTAGAACTGTGGCTTTATAATACAGCTTGATATCTGGTATTGAGATACCACATACTTTGTTCTTTCTCAGAATTGCTGCAGCTAATTGGGGTCCTTTTTTATTCCAGATAAATATTTTGAGAGTTTGTAAAATATGCCTCTGGTATTTTAATAAGGAGTGCATTGCATCTATAGATTGCTTTGGGTAGTATGTACATTTTGATGATTTTGATTCTACCAATCCATGAGCACAGTATGTTCTTTCATCTGTTTATGTCTTTCTCTATCTCTTTTTTTCAGTGTCCTGTAGTTTTCTTTTATCTCCTTAGTTAAGTTTATTCCTAGGTATCTTAATTTTTTTTGTGCAATCATAAATGGGTTGCATTTTTAGTCTCCTTATCTATAAGTTTATTATTGGTGTATTAAAATTCCATAGATTTGTTGGCATTTATTTTGTATCCTGCTACATTGCTGAATTCATTTATTAAGTCTAATAATTTTTTGATGGAGTCTTTCGGGTTTTCTATGAATCATGTCATCTGCAAATAAGGACAGTTTTACTTCTTCATTTCCAATTTGGATGTCTTTTATTTCTTTTTCTGGACTAATTGCAATGGTTAGTACTTCCAGTACTGTTTTGAACAGGAGTGGTGAGAGTGGAAATCCCTGTCTTGTTTCTGTTCTTAGGGAAAATATATTTAGTTTTTGGTCTGTTGAGTGTGATGCTGGTTGTGGGTTTGTCATATATGGCTTTTAGTATGTTGAGGTATGATCCTTCTTCTCCCACCTTGCTGAGAGTTTGTATCAAGAAAGGTGTTGGATTTTGTCAAATGCTTTCTCTGCATCAATTGATAGGATTATGTAATCTTTGTTTCTCAGTTTGTTTATGTAATCTATCACATTTTTGATTTATGGATATTGTACCATCCTTGCATCCCTGGGATAAATCCGGATTGGTCATGATGTGTGATCTCTCTGATGTACTGCTGGATCCAGTTTGCTAAAATTTAGTTGAGGATATTGGCATCTGTGTTCAAAAGGGTTATTGTCTTGTAATTCTCGTCCATTGCGTTATTAGCTTGATCTGATTTTGGTATTAGGGTAATGCTACCTTCATAGAATGAGCTTGAAAGTGTTCCCTCCTCTTGAATTTTTTGGAATTGTTGAGGATAGATTTTAGTTATTCTTTGAATGTTTGGTATAATTCCAGTGTGAAACCATCTGGCCCTGGGCTTTTGTTTGCTAGAAGCTTTTTCATAACTGCGACAATTTCTTCCATAGTTATTGGACTATAGAAATTTTTAGAATCTTACCGATTGAGATTTAGAAGGTTGTATTTTTCTAGGAATATGTTAATTTCCTTCAAGTTGTCTAGTTTGTTGGAGTAGAGTTGTTCATAGTATTTTTTTTTAACAATCCTTTATTTTTCTGTGGAGTCTGTTGTTATTTTGCACGTAACATTTCTGATTTGGTTTATTTGTGTCCTCTCTCTTTGCTTCTTGGTGAGCCTGGCTAAAGGTTCATCAATCTTGTTTATGCTTTCAATGAACCAGCTCTTGGTTTAATTGCTCTTTTGTATTGTGTTTGTTTGTTCTCTATGCCATTTATTTCTGCTCTAATCTTTACTATCTCCTTCCTTCTGCTCATTCTGTCCTTTTCTATTGCTCTCTTTATAATTCTTTGAGTTGTAGAGTTAGATGACTTACTACCCCTTTTTTTTTTTTTGTAGGCCTGTGGAGCTATACACTTCCCTCTCAGGACTGCTTTCCTTGTGTCCCATAGATTTTGGATTGTTGTGTTTTTATTGTCATTAGTTTCCAGGATATTTTTAATTTCTCCTTTGATCTCATTGGTAACTCAATCAATATTTAATAGCATGCTATTCAGCTTCAAAGTGTTTAAGTGTATTGAATTGTTTTTATTGTAGTTTATTTCTACTATTATGTCATTGTGGTCTGAGAAGATGCTTCATATCATTTCAATCTTCTTGAATTTGGGGAGACTTTGCTTTTGACTCAATATGTGGTCTATGTTTGAAAATATCCCATGTGCATGTGAGAAGAACATATATTCTGTGGCTTTGGAATGTAATGCTCTGAATATATCAATTAATTCCATCAGATGTAGTGAGTCAATTAGGATTACTCTTTCTTTTCTGATTTTTTGTCTAGAGAATTTATCCAATGATGTTAGTGGTGTATTAACATCCCCTACTATGATTGTATTGTTGTCAATCTCTGCCATGATGTCTTCCAGGAGTTATTTTATGTATTTGGCTGCTCTTGCATTAGGTGCATATATGTTTACCAGGGTTATATCCTCTTGTTGTATTGATCCCTTTATTATTATGAAGTTGCCTTCCTTATCTCTTGTTATGGCCTTCACTTTGAGGTCTTTTTTTGTCAGATATAACTATTGCTACCCCACTTTTTTTTTTTTTTACTTTCTATTTACCTGAAAGATATTTTTCCATCCCTTCACTTTCAGTCTGTGTGAGTTCCTTGTTCTCAGGTGGGTCTCTTGTAGACAGCATATATATGGGTTGTGTTCTTTATCCATTTAGCCATTTGTCTCTATATTGGAGAACTTCATCCCTTTATATTTAAAGTTATTATTGAAAGGAACTTGTTTGTAGCCATTTCTATTTTCTGAGTCTGTTCCTTCTTACCTTATATTTCTTTTTTTACAACATTCCCTTTAGCATTTCTTGCATTGTTGGCTTGGTAGTGATAAACTCCCTTAACCTTTATTTGTTGGCAAAGCTCCTGATTTCTCTCCAATTTTGATTGATAGTCTTGCTGGATAGAGTATTCTTGGATTCAGTTCCTTGCTTTGCATCACTTTGTATATCTCCTTTCATTGCTCTCTAGTTTCATATGTTTCTGTTGAAAAATAATTTGATAATCTGATGGAAATCCTTTATAGGTAACTCTCTGTCTCTCTCTTGCAGGCTTTAGATTCTCTCTTTGTCATTAACATTTGCCATTGTCATTATGTATGTCTTGGTGTAGATCTTTTGGATTCATCTTGCTTGGACCCTGCCTGTGCCATGCTGAAACAGTGAACCTGCGTGACTGTGGCAAAAATCAAAGCCCCTTAACACGTGTCAGGAGTCAGAGCCTCCTGGTGTCTGCACTAAAACTTGAGTATCAGAATCTTTGTTGCTTGTTGCAGCCTTGTGCCGAGAATCAGGGTCCCTGTGTGTGCATGTGCCAGGAATTGGTGCCAGGAATTGGTGTCACTTAGTGTGAATGTACTGGGAATCAGAGATCCCAGATGCACACAATGAAAAACAGAATCTAGTCACTGCTGGTCATTGTTGCCTCTTGCATGAAGATTCAGGGTCCCCAATCTGCTAGGGATACCAGGTTTCACAGTCACACTCTTTTGGCATGAGATTTACTCCTGCCCTGCAGAAAACAACCTTCCGCATGTGTTTTCCCTGAATCAAAGTCATGTGCAGGTGCCACCCACTGTGGGTGTGGGATCTGGTCATGCAAGTGTGCACTGCAGGAAGCAAACTCCCAGTGTCCATGTACCCAGGCTCAAATTCCACGCTGTTTTCCTCTGTTGGCATGGGGTCTGGTCATGGGAAACAAACTCCCTGAGTTCACACATCCAGGTTCAAATTCAGCGCAGCCTCTCTGCTTGGGTGCAGGATCTGGTTGTGGGAAACAAACTCCTTGGTTTTGCACCCCAGGCTCAAATTCAGCACTGTCTCCATGCGTGGGCATGGGATCTGGTCATGGGAATGAATCTTCTGAAGGTCACGCACCCAGACTCGAATTCAGCATAACCTCCCTGCCTATGCTTGGAGTCTAATTATGGGAAACAAACAGCCCAAGCTCGCACATCCAGATTCAAATTCAGTGAAGCCTCTCTGCTTGGATGGAGGGTCTTGATATGGGAAACAAATCCCCAGGCTCAAATTCAGTACTGTCTCCCTGTGTGGGTGTGGCATTTGGTCATGGAAAAAAATCTCCTCAAGGTTGCACCTCTAGGCTCAAATTTAGCACAGCCTTTCTGCTTGGGCATGGAGCCTCATTGTGGGAAACAAACTTTCTGTGTTCACATATCAAGGGTAAAATTCATGTAAAGCTGCTGCTGCTGTATGTGGGCAGAAAACCTGATTGTGTGGCTGGGGTCTGGCAGTTTTTGTGCCACTGCTGCGAGGCTGGTGGGGAGGGGATTTGGCTTTGTACTCACAGAAATCTGCAGCTGGGGTGCCTGGAACAGTGGTGTCTCTGGGTCTGAAGCTGTGATCACAGATTTTTTACCCAAGTGGCTGTAATGTCTCGGTTTGCTACTGAGACCAGACTTGGTGGTGGTGAGGCTAGAATCCTAATCTCAAGCAGTTCTGTTCTTCAAGATGGCATAGTCTCTATGTCACTAGCGTCCTTGCCTGAGTGTTTGTGGTTGGCAGAAATGTTTTATCACCTAAGACTGCCCAGATTGGTAGCCCCTTGAAAGACCCTCAGGATCTAACTGTCCCTATGTCACACACACACACACACACACACACACACACACACACACACACCACGACCACACACTCCTCTATCATTCCCTGACTCACACACTCTTCCCTCACTACCTTCTTGCCAGTCACCATCTTAAATCCCAAGGCCAGTCTATTGTATCAGTCTGGAATAAATTCCACTTGATCATGGTATATGTTCTTTTTAATGTATTGCTGGATCAGATTTGTAAAAATTTTGTTGAAGATTTTAGCATCTATGTTGATCAGGGATATTTGCCTGGAATTTTTTTTTCTTTATAGTGTCTTTATCTGGTTTTGGAATTAGGATAATGCTTGCCTTATAGAACGAGCTTAGAAGTGTCCCTTCCTCTTGAATTTTTTTGAATAGTTTGTGAGGATAAATGTTAGCTCTTCAGATGTTTAGTAAAACTCCACTGTGAAGCCATCCAGACCAGGGGTTTAGTTTGTTGTAAGTTTTTATTATTATTATTACTATTTCAATTTCATCAGTAGTTACTAGCCTATTCAGTTTTTCTGATTATTCCTGATTAAGTTTTAGAAGATTGTATTTTTCTAAGACTATGTCCATGTCATCAAGGTGGTCTAATTTGTTGGAATATAATTTTTCATACTATTTTTAAAGGAATTTTGTATATCTGTGGAGTCAGATGTTACTTTACCTCTTTCATTTCTGATTTTGTTTATTTGGGTCCTCTCTCCTTGTTTTTGGTGAGCCTAGCAAGAGGTTCATCAATCTTTGGTTATTCTTTCAGAGAACCAGCTCTGGTTTTATTGATATTTTGTATTATATAATTGGTCTTTATATAATTAACTAGAGGCCCAGTGCATGGAAATTCATGCACCTCATGGGGGTCCCTCAGCCCAGTCTGCCCCTTCTCATAGTCCAGAAGCCCTCAGGGGCAGACCACCTGGTGATCAGGGGAAGGTGACACTCCATCAGATCTCTACTTCTGCCACTGTTGGCAATGAAAGCCTCTGCTGGCCCTGGTTACCTGAGCCTTGGATGGCCCTGAGTGGTGAGGCAGTTGCCATCCAAGGCTTTCCTGAACCTCAGGCCAGCCCTGGGCAGCTGAGGGGTTGTGGGTACTGGATGACTCCAGAGGCAGGATCCCTGGCAGGGCTGAGGGGTCTGGGTGCCACCATCTTGTGTCCATGAGCACGACTATCTTTGAGGGTGCGACAGTCAATTAGCATATTCCAACCTTATTGGCTGTGAGCACCACCATCTTTGAAATGGCCTGAGGGACAATTAGCATATTCCCTCTTCATTAGATAGGATTTCTACTCTGACGTTTATTATTCCCTTCCTTCTACTTTGGGCATTTCTTGTTGCTCTCTAGTTTTTTAAGTTGCAGGGGTACATAACATTACAAATTTTTCTTGTGTTTTGAGGTAGGCCTGTAGTGCTTTGAACTTTCCTCTCAGAATTAGTTTCAATGTCCGCATAGACTTTGGATTGTTGTGTGTTCATTGTCATTTGTTTCCAGGGTGTTTATTTTATTTATTTGTTGATTTATTTGGTAACCCACTCATTGTTTAATAGCATGCTCTTTAGCCTCCATGTGTTTTATTAGTTTGAAAGTTTTGTTGTAGCTGATTTCTAATTTTATGCCATTGAGATTTGAGATGATTTCAATCTTCTTGAATTTGTAGAGATTTAGCCTGTGTCCTAACATGTGGCTTATATGTTAAAATGTCCAATGTGCACTTGAGAAAAATATATATTCCATAATTTTAGTGAGAAATATTCTGAAGATGTCCCTTAGTTCCATATGATTTAATGAGGCATTTAGGATTGCTGTTTCTCTGTTGATTTTTTTGTCTAGAAGATTTATCTAGTGATGTCAATGGGGTATTAAAGTCCATTACTATGATTGTATTGCTGTTGATTTCTCCTTTCATATCTTCCCAAAGTTTTAAAATATATTTTGATGCTTCTGTATTGGGTTCATATTTGTTTACCAGAGATATCCTCTTGTATCAATCACTGTAGTATTATGTCATGGCTTTCCTTATCTCTTATTATGACCTTCACTTTGAGGTCTCTTTTGTCAGATATAAATATTGCTACCTTAGCTTTTCTTCATTTACATTTGCCTGAATAATTTTTTTCTATATCTTCACTTTCAGTCTGTGTGAGTCCTTTGTTCTGATATAGGTCTCTTATAGATAGCATATATATGGGTCATGTTTTCTCATCCTTTCAGTTATCCTATGTCTTTTGATTGGAGCATTTATTCCATTTACAGTTAGGGTTATTATTGATAGGTACTTATTTGTTGCCATTTTTATTCTTTACACTTGTGTTTCTCCCTCTCTTTATATTTCTTCTTCTTACAATAGTCTCTTTAGGATATCTTATATTGCTGATTTGATAAATAAATTCCTTAAGCATTTTCATTTTTTTTTTTTTTTTGTCTGCAAAGCTCCTGAATTCCCCTTCAATTTTGAATGATAGCCTTGCTGGATAGAGTATTCTTGGATTCAGTCTCTTGCTTTTCAATACTTTGTATACTTTGTGCCACTTCCTTCTGGCCTGGTGTATTTCTGTTGAAAAAAAATTAGCTGAGAGTGTAATAGATCTTTTATAGGTAAACTTACTATCTCTCTCTGGCTGCCTTTAAGATTCTTTCTTTGTCCTAAACATTTTCCATTTTAATTATGATGTGTTTTTATGTGGCTCTTTCCGCATTCCTCTTGTTTGGTACTCATTGTACTTTCTGGATTTGTGTGACTTTTTTCCCCCCGAGTTATGGAAGTTTTGTTTCATTATTTTCTCAAATAGGCTTTCTATTCCTTACTTCGCTTCTTCTCTTTTTGTTATCCCTATTATGCGAATGTGCTTCATTTCATGTTTCCTGAAGCTCCCTTAAACTCTTCTGCTTTTCTATTTAGTTTTCCAATTGCTGCTCTGATTGGGTGTTTTTTTCTACCTTATCTTATAGATCTCTGATTTAGTGCTCAGCTTCTTCTACTCTACTCTTAAAACCTTCCAGGATGTTCTTTATTCCAGATATGTAGTTCTCCATTTCCTCTTATTTCTTATCCATATTGGTGTATTTATTATTCAGCTATTTATAATTCTCACTGAGTTGCTTGTAATTCTCAGTAAAATGTTTAAGCATTTTTATAACCATTATTTTGAATATTTCATCTGTCAAATTATTTGCCTCCATTTCATTTAGTTTCTTTTCTGGTGATTCTCCTTTTCTTTCATTTGTGAATTGTTTCTTTGTCTCCCCATTTTTGTCATCCTTTTATTTGGTTCTATGTCTTATATAAAACTGACATTCCACCCAGATTTTTGGGAGATGGTCCTACAAAGTAGTTATTTTGTGGGACCCAATAGTGTGCATCTCAGATCTCCTGAGCAGGGTGTTCTAGGGAAGCCACCTAGTTGAGTTATATTTGTTGTCCTAATGAGTTTAGTCTTGAATGTTATTGCCCCATTTGTGGATGGAGTCTCCTCAGAGATTATGTGACTATATGGCTCACCCCCAACCATAGGTGCAAGCTGTGGTGGATGTGTTTGGGGTTCTGGCTCTTGTAATTTAGGTCATCTGTGAGGTATCACTGATGTGCTACTAACTGCCAGTCCAGAGCCCATGGCCAGGATGGTGTGTGACTCTGTGATTTACTGCAGTATCCCATCTCACACAGCTGGGTTGATGCATGACTCACTACAGGGGAATAGGAGCCTATAGCTGTTCTCACTTATGTGGTCATGGTGGCATTCAGTTCACTGCGTGGTCCAAGGCCAGTCTTGGTGGTTTTGAGTCTGTGCTACTAGCCACAGCTGCTCCCCACATCAGGATGGTATTATTTCTATTTCAGAGCTTCATTTGCCCAGGGAGTGCTTGTAGAGATAGCAAGGGCTCTTTGTCCAGGAGGGTGTTATCTTCCTTTCCCCAAGACTTCTGCAAGATCTAACTGTCACATACACACATACACACACACACACACACACATACAGTCTGTATACTCCACTATCACTCCTTACACTCTCTACCTACCATCCACCATGTTGTGTGCTCTACAACTTTTTTAAATTGTGATTAAACAATTTGTAAAGATTTGTCCTTAGATTTATTCTGAAATCCATAAAGGTTTTAGATTACCTCTAGTAAACTTATTTTTAATTTTTTTATCTGTATAGACATTTTATCTTTTCAGTCCAATAATTATACATTTCAGATGTTTGGCTCAGTTTTAATTCACTTTGCAAAACTGGTAATAATTTATTTATTAAAACATCATTATTAGAGAGAAAGGATCAGTTGCTTTTAAGAAAGTAAAGATTGATTAAGAAGAACTAATAAACCAAATATTTTTCTAGAGTAAGTAGTGATCAATAGCTGATGCAAATATAAATTCTTTTTTTTTATTCCTAATAACAATTCTTGTGTTTGGAAATAGTAAACTTTTTTTTGGTCAGTTGAGTGTAAAATTCCTATTCCATTTGTACCTAAATCAGTTAAGATATTTAAGAGGCCACTGTTAAGATATAGCTATTCTTTGCATTGTAAAGTCTAAATTAATGCATTAGGTGTTTGCAAGTAGATAAAAGAAGAAATCCATGGGTTTAGATTGGAAATTATAAAAGATCTGAAGAGTGAGGCTGGTCTGTAATTAGAGCACTACACTATACAATACATAGCTTCAGCCAACATAGCTATTTAAGTTTAAATTAATTAAAACTCAATTAATTTAAAATAAGTTGTAGTAGCCACATTTTCAATGCTAACAGACATACTTGGTTGGTAGATATCATGTAGCACTGTGCAGAAGTGACCATGTCTATTACTTCAGAGGCTTTTATTGGCCAGAACTGTTCTAGAGATGACATAAAGAGTCATAGAACCTAAAACAGTGTAGGTCGAGAGACCCTTCAAAAATGAAAGGACAGTTAGACACAAGTATTATTAGTTAATCTAACAAAGGCCAAGGAACTTGGTTGTTTATTCAAGAAGATGCAGAAAAGGGGATCCTCCAGGTTGTTCAGATGGGTAGATAGTATCCCAACAAGCAATCTACAAGTATTGTAAACTGTACCCCAGATAACTGAGGCCTGGAAAGCCAAGCAGTCAAAATACCTGGAGAGTCACCTAGCATGGTAAAAACAAAATCACCCTTTCCCTTCCCTAATGACCCTTACTCCCCTCCCCACCCTCACTGTTATAATTCCTTACATTATGATTCTGAAGCCACATTTGATATCTAGCCTGGGGTAGAACTGTGGACCAATAGGCCAGGCCTGAGATACATATGAGTTAGATTATTGCTTGGGAAATTTATTGATAAAGCTTTGAGCAAAACCATAAGAAATCATGTAGAGAAAAGGCTGGTTATAAGATTGGAATGACAAATCTGTGACCAGAGAGGACCCTGACTTTGCCTACTTTATAATTTTATTTAATTTTGACTCAAGTTAAAACTGGATAATATTAGATTATCCCTTAAGATCATTACATAATCTCTTTGTTTTTTTTAAAAATAAATTTTTATTTAGATTATTATAAATGTTCCTCTTTTTTCCCCCCACAGCTCTCCTCCACCTTATTCCCAGCCCCCAATCCCATCCCCTTACACCACTCCACTGTCTTCATCCATAGGTGTAATATTTTTGTCCAATCTCTTCCTGCACCCCTCATACCAGAGAATTGTCAGTCCACTCCCTTTCTATGCCCCTGATTCTGTTATATTCACCAGTTTATTCTGTTCATCAGATTTTTTATTGACTTTATTTTTAAATTCACTTGTTGATAGGTATGTATTTGTTGTCACTTTGTTGTTCGTGATTTTTATCTTTACCTTTTTCTTCTTCCTTTCCGTAAAGAATACCCTTTAGCATTTCATATAATCCTGGTTTTGTGGTGATGAACTCCTTTAGCTTTTTCTTGTCTGTGAAGTTCTTTATCTGACCTTCAATTCTAAATAATAGCTTTGATGGGTAGAATAATCTTGGTTGTAGGTTCTTGCTAGTCATCACTTTGCATATTTCCTGCCACTTCCTTCTGGCCTGCATAGTTTCTGTTGAGGAATCAGCTGACAGTCATATGGGTATTTCCTTATAGGTAACTAACTGTTTTTCTCTTGCTTCTTTTAATATTTTCTCCTTGTCTTTTGCCCTTGGTATTTTAATTATGATGTATCTTGGTGTGGTCCTCTTTGAATTCTTTTTGTTTGGGGTTCTCTGTGATTCCTGGACTTGTAAGTCTATTTCTTTTACCAGGTAGGGAAAGTTTTCTGTCATTATTTCTTCAAATAGGTTTTCAATATCTTGCTCTCTCTCTTCTTCTGGCACCCCCATAATATGGATGTTGGTATGCTTGAAGTTGTCCCAGTGGTTCTGTACACTATCTTCATATTTTTTAATTCTTTTTTCTTTTTGTTTATCTGGTTGGGTGTTTTTTGTTTCCTCATATTTCAAATTTTTGGTTTGATTCTTGTGGTCCTCTAGTCTAGTGTTGAATTTCTGTATATTATTAATTACTTCAGATAGTGTATGCTTAATTTCTGATTGGTCCTTTTCTATTTTTTTTTTTTTTGGCATTCCTATTAAGATCCTTGAAGGTCTCATTAAGTTCCTTGGAGGTTTCACTAAGTTTCTTGGCAGTTTTTATAAGATTCTTGTGCTTTTGAACTCTATATCCAGTAGTTTGCTTTCCTCCATTTCTTTCATTCATGACATGTTTCTTGTCTTTGCATTTTGTCTGCTTCCCTGTGTTGATAAAGTAGCTTTGTGTGGGAGGTGATCTATAGGGCCCAGTGGCTCAGCCTCTCTAATCACCTGAGGTGGACACTCTTGGTGCACCCCTTTATGGGTTGTATACACAGTCTTGTTCTAGTTAAGCCTTGATTGCTGTTGGTACACTGGCAGGAATTGACCTCCAGGCCAATAGGCTGTGAGGATCAGTTGTGTTTATAATGGAAGAACTGCTGTGCTGGAGACACCTTTATGAAACAGGACTTGCTTCAGTGGAGCTTTGTTATTCACAGAGTCTGCCTCTTGAGTGTGTCACTTATGGATGTGAAGAGTTAAAATCTGGAGTCATCTCACACTGACCACTAGGTACATTGGCTCCTGGATTTTCAAGGAGGTACAAGTCAGCTGTCTGAGGCCACCCAGCAGAAACTACAGCAAGATCTAAAGATTTTTCCTCTTTATTTGGGGATTGGAATTTTGGAGCTATCTGACCCAGCTGTAGGTTGTTAGGTTAAGCTGCAAAAGGGCAGGCCATTCATATGCAAAAGACTTTGCACACAGCTCGGGTGGGTTTGTAAATTGGATGGGGCAGAGTGTCAAGAAATCACTAGGGTGTGCAACCAGTGATGGCTTTCAGTCAGCTGTCTCTGTGTCTCCATGTTTCTGTGTCTCTGTGTTTCTGTGTCCCTGCACCCCAATCCCTAGAACAGTAAACAATGATTCCTGTGCATACCTCTGTGAGAAAGTCATCCTCACTTTCTAACCCGATGCCAGACAGTCCAGTTTCTCCCAATAGGAGTCTGAGTCCTCAAAGTCTTGTCAGAAACTGAAGTTTAAAGAAGTTGAGAGCTTGTATCTCTCTGTGGACTGAAAAAAACAGCATACCCAGTTGCCAGCCCGAAAAACAGCATACCCAGTTGCCAGCCCGATTCACACACCTCCGTCCCTCTGCTTGTCTGGGTTCTGCACCTTCTACACAGTCTCAATGAGATTTTTTTCTTTCCTTCTAGTTGTAGAACTTGTACTCAGCCAGTTTTTCCATGATTCTGCTTGATAGTTGTTTTGTCTTTTACTTGTAGTTTTGGTGTGGCTGTATTCTTGGTTTCTCCCAAATAATCTCTTTGATTAGACTACAATTCTTCTGAACTTTTTGAATGCATTTTTTCTTTCCTCATATTTATGCTATGTCATTATTTCATTCACTCACACATTCATCTATTCATTAATATAACAAAAATACACTGAACACCCATTATGTGGCAGATGAGATGACAGAAACAGGCAAAATTCCTACCTTAAAAGAATTTATACTTTAGTGGAGGAAAATAGTAAAAAATCTGGGGAAAAGAAAGTAGAAGTTATAGTATATCAGATGGTAACACATGTGGAGAAAAATAAAGTAGGACAAGAGTCTGGGAAAGTCATGATTTTAATCAGTTATAGAAGACACAGAGGTTATAGAAGAACTTCATGAACATGAAATATGGGCAAAGATGTAAAGCAGGGAGAGACACAATTATGTAGAAACATGAGGGAAATGTTCTCTAACTTATTTGAGGAACAGCAATAAGCTGTGTGGCTTGAGCAGAGTGAGGAGAATAAACATGGCAGGCTCTGAGCACAGATTATGTCTAATGTTAGTAGACCAATAAAAACTTCATCTTTTTCTTCAAATGATTTTGGAAGGAAACCTTTGAAGGGTTTTGGTTAGAGGAATGACATAACTGATATACATTTAAAA
Organism: Lasiurus borealis; assembly: GCA_004026805.1. Taxonomy (NCBI): domain Eukaryota; kingdom Metazoa; phylum Chordata; class Mammalia; order Chiroptera; family Vespertilionidae; genus Lasiurus; species Lasiurus borealis. The sequence continues at coordinate 109,086 of PVJN01000850.1, forward strand.
AGAATCTATCTGTATGTGGTTTGGGAATATTATGCAAGAAAACAAGAGTAGGGAGATCTACTAAAGATTAGTAAAAAAAATCAGAATTGATGATAATGTTTTAGAATAGAATGGTGATAATAAAGCAGAATTCCTTAAATATGTTGGTGTAGAAACTGTTAATATTCCTAAAAATTACTGAAGACTTCAAAAGGTTTTGTTTATGTGGATTATGTTTATTAATATTAACTATATTAGAAACTAAAACTGAGGCTTTAAGCATATATCTATTGATTGATATAAAATAGAAATAATATATCTATAATATAACATATTTTTGAAAAAAATAAACATATTCTTCAAAAGAAAAAAAATAGTGAAAGAATTGGCATTGCTTTAGAGTATTAAAAATCTCTTTACTATCTGACTTCATAGAAGACATTTTTATTCTCATATCTGCTACTGCATTTAATGTTATATATGTTTTGGCTCAAGTTTGAAGAAAATCTATTCCTACAAAAATATATATTTGGAAAAGGGAAGAATTTTCAAATACTACTGAATATTGTTCTTTGATATTCCACCAAATTTTATAATTAATAGTTAATCAAAGTTAGTTTCAATATGCAATATAGTTTCATTAAAACTACATTAATGAACTTTTTGTATTCATTTACATTAAAACAGTTGTCTATCTCATACTGTAAACATATCTTTACTCATGCCTCATATGATAACATCATGAAGTGGTAACTTGAAAAATATTGTTATATAGATTTTTCAATTGATATATCTTATTGTGCAATATAAAAAAATTACATTCACAAAAGTATAACCACCAACCTCATAAAAATGTTTTTAAAGCATTGGGAAGCTATACTTTTAATTTATAATATCTTTTAAAAATGTATTTATTGATTTCAGAGAGGAAGAAAGTTAGAAACATCAATGATGATAGAGAATCATTGATGGGCTGCCTTCTGCACATCTCCCAAAAGGGACTGAGCCCACAACTTGGGCATGTGCCCTGGCCTGAAATTGAAATCATGACCTCATAGTTCTTAGGATGATTGATGTTAAACCACTGAGCCATGCCAATTGGACAGTATTGGGAAACTTTCAAGTTTATAGTGATAAATATGAGTATTTAAAAATTCTAATTTCTCCACAAAATCTTTAATTTTATCATTAGCAAGATTACTATGGATTTTTCCCTTGAAGTGACAGCCTCACTTTTGTTTATATTTCAAAAAAATATCTGCCAAACAACCATTATGAATGATGATAGTTTGTATATTAGTTTTTCTTCTAAGCAGAAATGTTGTTCTGAAACCATGAAAGACCCACACAGATCTGGCTGCCTGTTGCTATGAAAACCAAACTTGTGACAAATGCTGGTATAGAAGAAATAGGTTTATTCCTGTACCAGTATCTTGAGAAAGAGAACTTTTCCCATTCCTCAGACCCCATCTTAATATCTCAATTCAGTCAGAAGCTTCTTATAAAGATGGAGAAGGAAAGCAGAACGAAGATTGGGAGTGAGAAGGGTGAGGGCAGGCATGGGGGGCAGGGTGAAACCAGCTATGGATTTACTGTATCTCTCATGAGTAAAGGGTGGAGCTGGAAGGGAATGCAAATATGCTGCTTCTCCTGAGAAGGAGAACAGGAAATGGAGGGGAAGCCAAAGGGGGATGTGAATATGCCACTTTTCAAGCTTCCTCTTTCCCTTTCAGTGTTATCTCTTTTCTAATAAGAATTTATAGATTTTTGGTAGACACCTGCAGGTCTTCTTGGAGAGTGCCAAGCAGCCCTTCTCCCCAAGAGCAGGTTACTCTAGCTGTAAAAAAGGCAAGATAAGAAGTGAAAATATAGGACTTTACTTACATATTCCAGGAAAACAGAGAGTTGGCTGTACCCTTGAGAATGCAGAATACACAACCTTTATTGCTTAATTGAAATGTTAATTTATGGTTACATTTTCATGAAAAATAGTGATTAGTTGAACTTGTGATACAAACAATTGTGCAAGTAGTATTTCAGCATGTAAGAAAGTGTTTATGTATATTTTCCATTTTATCATCTGGAGCAGTGGTTCTCAACCTTCCTAATGCTGTGGCCCTTTCATACCATCCCTCATGTTGTGGTGACCCCCAACCACAAAATTATTTTTGTTGCCAATTCATAATTGTAATTTTGCTATTGTTAATGAATTGTAATGTAAGTATCTGTGTTTTCTGATGGTCTTAGGTGACCCCTGTCAAAGGGTCATTCGACCCCCAAATGGGTCGCGACCCACAGGTTGAGAACCACTGACTAGAGTATTATAAATGTGTACTCAGAGGTTTATATTTAATAAAATTAAAATTAAAACTAAAATTAAAAATTAGTAGTGTTTCTAAGGACATTCTTAAGTGAAACTGGCTCCCTCTCTCTTACTTTTACTCCCACTGTGAGTGTGCAGCAGTGAAAAATAAAAGACCAGTAGTACAATTTGCTGCCATTGCCTTGATTTATACTAAGACATGAACAATTTTGTTCAACATTGCTTTTGGATCACTGCAAGCATCAATGCAGTGAAAAAAAAATGAATATAATGAAAATTTTCTCATTGATATGATAGGCTCACTTTATTGGACTGTCCCCTTAGTGAACATCTGTGAACGCCCTGTAGGGTTCTTGGGGACTCCCAGGATTCCATGGACCACAATTTGAGAAGCAGTTCAATCGTAAGTGATTTATTGTCTGCTATCCTATATAATAAATGAGTAATATGCAAATAGACCGAATAGCAAAACAACCAAACAACATCAAAGAGTAATATGCTAATGATATGCTAAGGCTGCTTAACCACTCGCTTATGAAGTACACTGACAACCAGAGGGCAGCTGCTCCTACTGGTAGATTAGCTTGCTGCTGGGGCCCAGTGGAGCAAATCTGAGCAAGATGGGCTGGACATGCCCTGGAACCCTACCATTGTCCTCCCTGGCCCTATCATGCACTGGTAGGATCCCTCAGCCTTGCCTGTGCCCTCTTGCAATCCTAGACCCTTCAGGGGATGTCAGAGAGCTGGTTTCAGCCTGATCCTGCAGGCAACTCCTCCTGGGAGGTCACCAGATTCAGGACTAGTGACTGGTGAGTGCTGCTGTGGCAGTGAGAGCATTTTTTGATCAGGACTGATTGGGCAATGAGCCCATGGCAGGCTCAGTGGGGCCAGAATGAGCAGGAGCCACAGGTAGGAGCTGCAACTTTGGATTGCTGGTTTTGGCTTGATCCCTGCAGGCCACCTAGAGGGACCCCACCTGTGCATGAATTCATGCACTGGACCTCTAGTGGAATATTTTTTGAATTATTTGGTGATGTTTTAGATATGGGGTATAATAAGAAAAATAGAGGAGGCAAGAATGACTTCAAGGTTGATGGCCGAAATAACTGGTGTTACTATTTGCTGAGATGGGAAAGACTGGGAAGAAAACAGGTGATGAGGTGGGGTTAGGGAACAGGGGTGGGAAGGTTATGCTGTGTAGAGAAGATTGGGTATTAGGTATTAAAATTTCTGTCTTGGAAAACCTTGTGATCAGTTTTTATTTTACATTTTTGTTCTATATGCTTAAAGTAGGAGAGGATTTAAAACTTATTCTGGCTTTTAAGCTTCTGAAGTATTTCTGATAATTAAAATGAAAGTAGTCATCTTTTCTAAGTTTAGGACTCTTTGCTTAGGAATCTAGAAAGTAGTGGCTCTTAATGTTAGTATTTTGTGTCTAAGAGACCTTTGAAATTTTCACAACAGATGTAGCTCCTTAGTGTACTGCAGTGCAATTCTGATATTAACTTCTCAGTGTTAGTGTGTCAGATTCCACAGGTAAGAGCATCCCCTACAAAGATGTCCTTACTTCGTATGCCTGTTGCAAGTTTAGGGTCCCTAGACTATCTATACTTCTTGCCAATTGGCCACAAATTCAAGGATTTTGATAATTCATTAGAACAAATCATAGAATTCAGGAAAGGGTTATACTTACAACTATTGTTTTATCAGAAAGGATACAAATGTAGAATAGTCAAATGAAGATACTCATAGGGTAAGATCTAAGAGAATTTCAAGCACAGAATTCTTATTGAATTCTCTTCATGGAGTCAGAATGTATCAGCTCCTGCACATTGATATATCTATGTATTTAACAACCAGGAGTCTCATCTAAGTCTTGATGTCCAGAGTTTGTTTGCTTGGTGTTTTATTATCTGGGCATGGTTGATTGAATCATTTGTCACATGGTTGAATTCTATCTTTAGCCCTCCTGCCCTCCCAGAGGTTGGACTGGCTGAAAATCCCAACCTTCCATTCACATGGATGTTTCTTTTTGGTAACCATGCCCTGTCTAGTGTCATATCCTTAGCATATTCAGGTATAATATGAAAGGTTCATGAAAAATAAAGACATTCCTAACACCTAGAAATTTCTGAATTTTATACACTAATACCAGAATCCCAGAACAAAGACTAGACACAAATACGTTATTATACAACAACCCTCTTCACAGGAAACATTTTACATTTTACTTAAAACTAGAGGCCTGGTGCACAGAATCTGTGCATAGGATTGTGTGTCCCTCAGCCCAGCCTTCACCCTCCCCAACCTGGAACCCCTCGAGGGATGTCCAACTGCCCATTTAGGCCTGATCTTGGTAGGCCTGCAGGGGATGGCAGTTGGGGGTAATAGGGCCTAAAGGAGGAGTTAGCTATCCCTCTCACAATCCAGGGCTGCTGGTTCCCAACTGCTCACCTGCCTGCCTTCCTGATTGCCCCTAACTGCTTCTACCTGCCAGCCTAATCACCTCCTAACGACTCCCCTGTGAGCCTGATTGATGCCTAACTGCTCCCCTGCCAGCCTGTTTGCCACTAACTTCCTTCCTTGCAGGCCTGGTCACCCTTAACTGCCCTCCCTTGCAGGCCTGGTTCCTCCCAACTGCCCTCCTCTGCTGGCCTGATCCCCCACAACTGCCTTCCTTTGTAGGTCTGGTTCTTCCCAACTGCCCTCCCCTGCTGACCAACTTGTGGTGGCCATGTTGTCCACATGGGGACAGTCATCTTTGACCACATGGGGGGAAGCCATCTTGTGTGTTGAGAGTGATGGTCAATTTGCATATTGCTCTTTTATTAGATAAGATAGAGGCCTGGTGCATGGGTGAGGGCCAGCTGGTTTTCCCTGAAGGGTGTCCTGGGTAGGAGTTCTCTTGGGGCATGGAACAGCCTGGGCAAGGTGCCTGTGGTGTTTTGAAGGCTTGCCAAGCCCCCCGGCAACCCAAGTGGAGGTCCTGGTCTCTGGGATTTATTTATCTTCTATAATTAAAACTTTGTAGCCTTCAGTCAAGGCCTTGGCCAGCCAAGGTGTGTGGAAAGCTTGGCTTCCTCATTGCCAGGGAAACCCAAGTCTCCTGTTCGCTCTGTGGGCACAGCCATTTTTTGTTAGGATTTATTTATGTTCTATAATTGAAACTTTGTAGCCTTGAGTGGAGGCCTGGACTGGCCAGGATGTATGGAAAGTGTGACTTCCTCCATTGCCAGGGACAACCCAAGCCTTCTGTTTGCAGCAATCTTAGTTGGGTTAATTTGCATACTCACTCCTGATTGGCTGGTGAGCATGGCTTATGAGTGTAGCAGTGATGGTTAATTTGCATATCACTCTTTTATTAAATAGGATGCCCAGGGTTAATGGATACCTGGCAAATCCCAGTGTAAAAACTTCTGGCTATGGACTCAGATACAGCCTTTCCAAATGCACAACTCAGGGCAATACCTAATTCAGTCTTCAATTTAGAGGTGTATGAAAATATTTCCAATCTTGAGGTCTAAAGAGAGCATTCAAAAAGTTATTGAAATACTTTTACTAATCCAACCAATGATAATATCATACACATATACCACCCCCCCCCACACACACACCAGAAACAAACAAAAAAAAAATAGGAAAAAAGCTAGTTTTTATGCTGCAGTATGAAAGTTAATAAAAACATCAATTTAAAAGACAAAATGTTTGAGGGATCATAGGTTTGTAGGAATTCTTATTGATCTAAATTTTAAGGATTACAGAATTTCCTTCACCTGTACTTAAAACATATTTTTTAAGTGGAGTTACAATAACACAGAGTTTGCTTTAACAACCCCATGACCCTCCAATAAAGTTTATCAGGCTTCTTTCATATGAATCACTCAGTGTATTTTTGCTGATTTATTGCAGAAGTTTTTGGTAAATGAGGTAAGACCATTCTTTTCACTGGCCTATAACTGGTGACTAATCATGTGCATTAGACAAGGTGTTAGATCAGACTAGAGAGGACCTTTTTTGAGGCAATTTGTGCTTGAGGTTATGAGTAGTTATTGGACTCCTTAAGCTTATAGGTCTTATGGGAATTTTTTAATAAGCTATGGTTTTAACTTAGCTGGCTTAGCCAAAATTCAGGCAAGTTAGTTACATTCTTCCTAACTTACATTTCATTAATTTTCATAAACTTCTATAAGTCAGGCATTTTTAACACTTTGTTATGTTTAAATGTTATATCTTGGAAATCTAGATCTGTGATGTGAAGTAGAGAATGAAGGCTATTATCCTTGTCAGATAATTGATGTAAAGTTGTTTTAATTTTGCTTCAATTACAAAGATAGCGAGCTTACTTTTCTATATTACTTTCTGTCAAGAATGGCTTCATTCTGTCTAGAAGTGTAAGGTAAGTTCTTTAAAAATGTAAGAAGTGAGGTGAGAATGCTAAAGTTCAATTAAAGGGAAGCACTTGTGTAATCATATCATGGTATGAGTGCTTTGTTGAGCTTATGTGAATCTTATATTAAAAAGTTGAATTAAAGTGAGCATAGCTCTCAATATCTTCCATACCAATCAGGATTTTAAACAACTTAAATAGAGAGTTCTTTGAAGAAAATGTATCATCTTAAAAGAAATAATGTAATTTATGTATGGTTATTATTTTCTACCTTTCAGAAAGATAGTGTGTGTGGTTATGTGTAAAAAACAAGAGATGGTAACTTCTATCTCTCTTGCCTCACTCCCTTCAACCTTTCAGTCCAAGACTTTGAATCATTTTGATGTGGAACTCACAATTAGGTTTCATAAATCTTAGTTATTTGGGTTTTTCTTGTAGCAACAATATACTGGCGATGATTTTTAGAGGGCATTGACAAATTTTCATCATGACCAGCTTATTTTATCAGAATAATAAGTTTACATGCCAGTGCATAAGTGGATTCACATTTATTCAATAAGACATGCAATGTGCATCCTTTGTTATTTTCACTGACAAGCAATGATTTAGATTTTTTTCTTTCCTCTTAAAAATGTTTTGCTTTGTTTATTCTAATGACTTTACTGACTGTCGTGGCATTCTGTGATTAATTGAAGATTGCAATAGTAGAACAGGCATAGGTATGTAAAGCATACTATAGGAAATATAGCCAATAGTATTGAAATAACTATATATTATGCCAGATAGGTACTAGACATACCAGGAGGTCCATTTTGTAAATTATGGAAGTGTCTAACTGCAATACTGTACATCTGAAACTAATACAAAGTAATGTCACATTTAAACTATAAATTAAATTTTTTAAAAAGAAAAACAAAGAAAAATGAGTTGACAAAAATGGGAATGTTATTATAGAGGAATGTCTTTTCCCTTTCAAGATCCAATTAAGTGCAATTATTTGGAAGAGACAATTTTGAAGAGTTATTTTTCAGTTATTTAAGATATATATTTAGTAACTTCTAGCCATTTGTCTTTCTTGAGCAAAAAGGAATACTTTGCTTAAGATCATTCAGAGGGCTCACCTCCCTCTTGAGGATTATAGTAATACTCCTTATCTATTGGGGACAAGGAGGTTCATGCCTGAAAATGAGGATAATTCCAAACCCTACATATACTGTTTTTTACTATACATACATACATATCTTTACATTTGAAGGTAGTACTTCATAGCTTCTCATAACCAAATTACCAGCATTTCCACTCTTGCACATTGTGGCCACTTTAAGTAAAATAGGATTTCTTGAACACAAATATTAAGATATTGAGATAGAGAGAGAAAAAAAATGGCAGTGGAATAGACAGACATGTACTGGGCCTTGTCCCAGAGCTGATAGAATGAGCAGCTGAAACAAATAACATCCATAATAATTGGTGAAGGAAACTCAGCTGGTGAGACAATTTGTAGCTGGGAAGGATAAAGGACCCTTGGAGAAAGGTAAAATCAAGGATCTAGGCAGGAGAGATCTGCCAGACCTCTGAGCCCAGAGGGTCAGAGAGAAACCCCATGGCTCTGAGCCACATCCCTTGGGACATGCACAGCATCTGACTGTGAAAAGGAGGACTGCAGAACTGCTGGAGGCAGGGGATTCTAGATCTGGGTCCACAGTCACAAAAGACTGAGCTCAGAGGGGACAGCCTGAAGGGATGACCAGAGTGCACAGTGCTGGCAGAAGAAGAGATCACAAAGGCACAGTCTTTCCCCTCTTTGTGGCCTATGTTTTTTATTACTGAACCTAGTTCATAGGACCTTTTGGATATGGACACTCACTCATGGCTGAGGTACAGGAGAAGATATGGATTTGTGGAGTCTGGGGAGAGGCTGGGGAGAGGAGAGGGTCCAGAAGTGGCAGTGAGTCTGGAGCTGAGTCATACCTGAACCCAGGACCTGGGCTGCTATTTTCTCCTGAATAGCTCCTCCCTCCAGTCTTCAGGCACCCAATACAGCCACACCCAGATTTGACCCTGAATGGTACAAAGAATTAAAAAAAAAAATCTGAATAGTCCCTGAGAGTCTACAGGAACTCGCCTAAAAAGAGGCCATTAGTCCTAGCAATAGGAAACAGAAACTGTAGACAGTAAGGAAGACTGGGATTTTAAGTCAGCCAAAGAAATGACATTTCACTTTTTAATTTTAATTTAATTTTATTATTATTTTGTTGTTTCTTTTTTTATTTTCCCTTTTTTGTTTGTTGCTTTATTTTCTATTACTTTTAATATTATTTTTCCATCATTCTATTTAATTTTATTTGCTATTTTTATACCATTTTTAAATCAATTTTTAAAAAATTTATTATTATTATTATTATTTTCTTCTCATTCACTCTTTCTTAATCCACTCATACCCTTTCTACTTCCTCTATAATGAACTGAGGTACTCCCCATATTAATTCAATTCTTAACCTTATTTTCTCTATAGAAGCTCAGCCTTTACAAATTCTGCCCCCACTCTCCTCTTTGCTGGGTATTTGGTGTTTTCATTTTTTTGGTTTATCTCTTTGTTCTGTGGTGTTTTCTCATATATATATATATATATATATATATATATATACACACACACATATATACATACATATACATATATATATATATATATATATATATAAAGAGAATATATATATATATATATATATATATATATATATATATAAAGAGAATATATATATATATATATATATATATATATATATATATATATTCTTTTTATTTTCTCTCTTATCTTTTTTTTTCTCTCCCGTAATTCTCTTTTCTCTGGTGGTCACTTATATTAGGGTTATTGGTATCATGCATACATTTATGTTTTGTTCCCTTGGTGTCATTTCTTGTTGAGGTGAATTTTATCCTGTCCAGCCAATGTTCTAGAGAGCAAACCACATAACCAGACACAACTCCATCCACAAATGGGTCAATAACACTCCAGACCCAACTTCTGAGACAGGAAGAAGGTGGCAGTGAGAGAGAGAGTTTGAGTGAATGAAGGAGCAAAAGAGGAATGTGGTGTGTGTGTGTGTGTGTGTGTAACAGTTAGATCCCGCAGGACCTTGGGGCAGGCTTACTGGGCTCGCCTAACTAGGCAGCCTCTGCTACCATTGCAAACAGTACTGGGAGGCCAGCTCTTTCTCAGGTGCCTTGCCTTTTTGAAGGGCATAGCTGGTATAACTGGGAGCTCAGCCTCACCTCCACCCAGGTTACCCTCAGATAACATGTGGGACTCTATAGCTAGCCCTGCCAGGGACTTGAAATCTTGGCTGTGGTCCCAAGGTCACGGAGTCTCCAGCCACCCTGAACACAGGCTCCTGTGAGTTCCAAAGTGTGCTCCCCTCTAACCATCCCAATGCCTTAGACCAGGGCACTGTGACCAAGTGAACAGCAGATATATGTGCAGCCCATTTCTGTCCAAGGAGCAGCATCCCCACAAGCAGCCTGCCCCAGGCCAAAGAGCAGCAGCCTGATGTGGCTACCCCCATCCAAGAGTACTCTATTCAGCAAGGATATCATTCAAAATTGAAGGGAAAATAAAGAGCTTCAAAGACAAAAAAAAAAGGTTAAGGAAGTTTATTACTACCAAGCCAACAATGCAAGAAATGCTAAAGGGACTGGTGTAAAAAAGAAGAAATAAGACTGTAAGAAGGAACACAGGCACAAAAAAATAAAAATGGCTACATAAAAGTACCTATTATCTAATTGACTCACAATATGGCAAAAGATGGTGACTCTCAAGACCAATGAGGAGGGAATATGCTAATTGACTTCCCCTCCCTCAAAGATGGTGGCTCCATAGCCACAAGATGGTAGCACCCAGTCCCCTCAGCCACACATGGGCATCAGGTGTGCAGAAAGGCTGGATCCGCCCTCAAACAGGTCCAGCTGCTCCATGTACTACCTCTGGAGTTCCTCAGTCTCATCAGCACCCCAGCTGTCCAGGGCCACCTGATGTTCAGGAAAACAGGGCCAACTGAGGCTTGAGATGCTGGCAGTGGCAGCAGCAGAAGTGTGATGGGGCGTTGCCTTCTCCTGAATGCAGGGTCACCTTACACCCCTGAGGAATCCTGGACTGTGAGAGGGGACAGGCCAGGCTGAGGAATCTCCTGCTCCAGTGCATGAATTTTCATATACTGGGCTTCTAGTCAATAATAACTTAAAATCTTAACAGACTAAATGCTCCAAAAAAACAACAGCATTGAGTGGCTGAATGGATAAAAAACATGACCCATATATATGTTGTTTACAAGAGACCCATCTCAGAAAAAGGAACTCACAAAGATTGAAAATGAAGGGATGAAAAAATATCTTTCAGAACAATAGAAATGAAAAATATGTTGGGGTAGCAATACTTATATCTGACAAAATAGACCTCAAAGTAAAGGCCATAACAAGAGATAAGGAAGGCCATTTCACAATACTAAAGGAATCAATACAACAAGAGGATATATGACTGATAAATATATATGCACCCAATGCAGAAGCACCCAAATACATAAAAACTCCTGGAGGATATCAAGGGAGAGATTGATAGCAATACAATTATAGTAGGGAACTTTAATACACCACTGACATCACTGGATAAATCCTCTAGACAAAAAATCAGAAAAGAAACAGCAATCCTAAATGCACACTAGGGTAGATGGAATTAACTGATATCTTTACAACATTTCATCCAAAAGCCATGGAATATATGTTCTTCTCAAGAGCAGATGGGACATTTTCAAAAAATAGACCACATAAAGATCACAAGCAAAGTCTCCCCAAATTAAAGAAGATTGACATCATATCAAGCATCTTCTCAGACCACAATGGCATAATGTTAGAAATAAACTACAATAAAAAAAAATTCAAACATTTGGAAGCTGAATAGCATGCTATTAAGTATTGATTGGGTTACCTAAGATATCAAAAAATGAAATAAAAAATATCCTGGAAACTAATGACAATAAGAGCACAACAATTCAAAATCTATGGGGAACAATGAAAGGTAATCCTGAGAGGGAAGTTTATCGCTCTACAGGACTACCTCAAAAAACAAGAAAGCCTGATAAACCATCTAATTCTGCAACTTGAATAATTAGAAAGAGAGCAACAAGAAAAGCCCAGAGTGAGCAGAAAGAAGGAATAATAAAGATCAGAGTGGAAATAAATGACATAGAGAAAAACAAAAACAAAAAACAATAATAACAACAAAACAAAACACCAATACAAAAGACCAATGAAACCAAGAGCTGGTTCTTTGAAAGGATAAACAAGATTGATGAACCTCTAGCCAGGCTCACCAAGAAGCAAAGAGAGAGAACCCAAATAAACAAAATCAGAAATGACTGAGGCAAAATAACAACAGACCCCACAGAAATAGAAAGAATTGTTAAAAAAAAAAATACTACAAACAACTTAATTCCACCAAACTAAACAACATGGAGGAAATGGGCATATTCCTAGAAAAAATTACCTTCCAAAATTTAATCAGGAAGAATCTAAAAACCTCAATAGGCCAATAGCTATGGAAGAAAATGAAGCAGTCATCAAAAAGCTTTCAGCAAACAAAAGCCTGGGCCAGGCAGCTTCACAGGGAAATTTTTCCAAACATTCAAAGAAAATTAAAACCTATCCTCCTCAACAATTCCAAAAATTTCAAGAGGAAGGAAAACTTCCAAGCTCATTCTATGTCACCAGCATCACCTTAATACCAAAACCAGATAAAGACAACACAATGAAAGAGAATAACTGGCCAACATTCCTCATGAACATAGATGCCAAAATCCTCAACAAAATTCTAGCAAACTGGATCCAGCAATATATCAGAAAGATCACACACCATGACCAAGCAGGATTTATCCCAAAGATGCAAGGATGGTACGACATCTGCAAATCAATAAACGTGATACATCACATAAACAAATTGAGAGATAAAAATCACATAGTCATATCAATTGATGCAGATAAAGCATTTGACAAAATGTAACACCCTTTCTTGATAAAAACTCTCAACAAAGTAGGAATAGAAGGATAATACCTCAACACAATAAAAACCATATATGACAAACCCACAGCCAACATCATATTTAATGGGCAAAAACTGAAACCATTTCCACTAAGAGCAGGAAGACAGGGATGCCCACTCTCACCACTCCTGTTCGACATAGTACTGGAAGTACTAGCCATTGCGATTAGTCAAGAAAAAGAAATAAAAAGCATCCAAACTGGAAAAGAAGAAGTAAAACTGTCCTTATATGCAGGTGACATGATACTGTACATAGAAAACCTTAAAGACTCCATCAAAAAATTATTAGACTTAATGAATAAACTCAGCAATGTAGCAGGATACAAAGTTTATGCCAAGAAATCTAAGGCATTTCTATATAGCAATAGTGAACTTACAGATAGAGAAACTAAAAAAAAGCAATCCCATTTACCATTGAACCAAAAAAATTAAGATACCGAGGAATAAATTTAACTAAGGAGGTAAAAGGCCTATATGCAGAAAACTACAAGACACTGAAAAAAAGAGATAGAGGAAGACATAAACAGATGGAAGAATATACTGTGTTCATGGATTGGTAGAATCAACATCATTAAAATGTCCATACTACCTAAAGAAATCTATAGACCCAATGCACTCTCCATTAAAATACCAATGGCATATTTCACAGACCAAGAACAAACTTTCCAAAAATTCATCTGGAATAAAAAAGAAACCCAAGTACCCAAATAGCTGCAGTAATCCTGAGAAAAAAGAACAAAGTAAGTATTATGAAGTCACTGTTCTGGTACTAGCACTAGAACAGACATATAGACCAATGGAATAGAATAGAGAACTCAAAAATCGACCCAAATCTCTATGATCAATTAATATTTGACAAAGGAATCTTGAACTTACAAGGGAGTCAATACAGTCTCTTCAATAAACAGTGTTGGGAAAACTAGACAGATTCTTGCAAAAAAAATGAAACTAGACCACCAACTTACAGCATACACAAAAATAAACTCAAAATGGATAAAAATACTTAAACATAGGACTGGAAACAAAACAAAACAAAACAAAACACTAGAGGAATCCAAAGGCTGCAAAATCTCAGACATATGCCAAAGCAATTTCTTTACTGATACTGCTCCTAGGGCAATGAAAGCTAAAGAGAAAATAAACAAATGGGACTATATCAAAATAAAAAGCTTTTGCACAGCAAAAGAAACCATTAACAACAACAACAACAACAACAACAACAACAACAACAAAAATAAGAAGACCCATGCATCGGATAACATACTTTCCAATGTTATTATCAATAAGGGTTTAATCTCCAACATTTACAGGGAACTCATACAACTTAACAAAGGGAACATAAACAACCCAATCAAAAAATGGGCAAAGGACCTATATAGATACTTTTTAAAAGAAGACAGAAGAGCCGAAACCTATTTGGCTCAGTGGATAGGGCGTCGGCCTGCGGACTGAGGGGTCCCAGGTTTGATTCCGGTCAAGGGCATGTACCTTGGTTGCAGGCACATCCCCAGTAGGAGGTGTGCAGGAGGCTGCTGATCGATGTCTCTCTTTCATAGATGTTTCTAACTCTCTATCCCTCTCTCTTCCTCTCTGTAAAAAAATCAATAAAATATATTTAAAAAAAAAAAAGAAGACAGAAGGAAGGCCAAGAGACATATGAAAATATACTCAAAGTCACTAATCATCCAAGAGATGCAAATCCAAACGACAATGTGGTATCATCTCACATCAGTCAGAATGGCTATCATCAACAAATCGACAAGTGACAAGTGAGGTGAGGATGTGTGTAATAAGAAACCCTCCTTCACTGCTGGTGGGAATGCAAATTAGTGCAGCCACTGTGGAGAACAGTAAGGAGTTTCTAGGAATATATCCCAAGAAACTCCTCCAGGCTGTCTCTGTAGTAAGGGTGTTTATTAGTCCTTTCTCCTTATTTAGCTAATTTATCAAGAGCTGATTCAAAGCTGGACTGGATATTGTCAGGTGCCAAGAGCTTTCCTCTTGCATTCTTTGCAGTTCTGATTTCCATGCTTCTGTGGCCTCATTGTCCTGTGAGTGTGACTCTTGGGTGAGAATTCTGGCCACATCCCTGACTGGTGGGAATCTCTGGTGATAGAGTTACCAGTTCCTCTCATCTATCACAGGCATGTCAGTCTGAGAGCTCAGACCAGGGCAGGGAGGCTGGGGAGGAGGCAGCACTGAGAATACTTTTCAAAGGTTGCCAGAGTCAGATGCGGCTTCTATTCTCAGCAACTGAAGGAAGCACCAGCAGCTTTCCTTGTGTGAGGAGGTAGCTACTTTCATTCAAAATGGTTCAAAAGTTCCTTAGCTATTTGCAATTGAGCAGAATTTCTTTGAAAAATGGTCTTTATTTTTTTACTAGAGGCCCAATGCACAAAATTCGTGCATGAAGGGGTGTGTCCCTCAGCCCAGCCTGCACCCTCTCCCATCTGGGACCCCTCAAGGGATGTGACTTCCCGTTTAGGCCTGATCCCAAAAGGATTGAGCCTAACTGGGAAGTCGAACATCCCTCTCACAATCCAGAACTACTGGCTCCCAACTGCTCGCCTGTCTGCCTTTCTGATTGCCCCTATCTGCTCTGCCTGCCAGCCTAATCACCCCCTAACCACTCCTATGGGCAAAGGACCTATATAGATACTTTTTGAGAGAAGACAGTATCTGATTGCCCTAACTGCCCCTCTGCTGGCCTGATCACCCCCAACTCCCAACACCTTCCCCCCACTGGCATAGTCACCCCTCACTGCCCCCCCTGTCACTCCTAATTGTCCCCCTGCCAGCCTGGTTGCCTCTTACTTCCCCCCTGCCAGCCTGGTCACCCTGAAATGCCTTCCCCTGCTGACCTGGTTGCCCCCAACTGCCTCCCCCCTGCCAGCATCATCACCCCATGCAGCCTGCTATTCAGTCCTTTGATCTTTCCTCACTAACACCCTTGCCAGCCTGGTTACCCTTTGCAGCCTGCTTGTTCAGTTGTTTGGTCGTCCCTCACTAAACACCTTGCCAGCCTGGTTTTAGACAGCCATCTTGTGAGGGCATGAAGGTCAATTTGTATATTACATCCTTATTATATAGCATCTTCTCTCAGCAGCACCTGGGTTTTAAGAAAAGTGAAGTCCCGAGAGCACTGGGCTCACCTATAGGTCCTTCAGCAATCTGAGCCTCAGATAATGAGGAGATGGAATTACATGTGCTCCAGTTGACTTCCCCAGCACTTTAGTCTTTGGGTGTGGCTCCTGAGACAGAGCACAGCCTTGTCCTGGGCAGCATCTCAGACGCAGGTAGGCCTGGAACATGCTTGGAGGCAGCAGCTCACTGGTGGGTTTCCTTGCAGCTGACACCATGAGCAGCATCATTGAAATGAAATGTTGGGCATGGCCAGTCTCTTCCTCTACAACTCAGAAAAGGAGGGGATTGAGGTGCAGAACCAGCCCTTTGATGCCAAAACCCACTGCTTTGTGGTCAACTCAAAGGAAGAGTATGCCAAGGAGAAAATCAAGAGTACCCACACCAAAACCAGTTTGGCTGAGTGGATAGAGTGTTGGACTGCGGATGGAAAGGACCCATTGAAAGTGCCCTTCAGGACTGCCAAGCCTATCTCTCCCGAGGGGGAGCTGTCTGTATTTCTGAAAATGAAGCTGAGACTGGGCTTACAGGGTTGCGGAGAAGATGGAGCCAGCATAAAGGATGACAATTTAAGACAAGCTGGACCCAGAGTGCTGGTGGCATAGGGGCGTAAGGGAATCTCTGTTTGAAGGTAGATGTCTCACTGTCTTGTTCAAAGTTGGGACCAGGAGTTTGAGTCATGTTCAAAGGTCTCAGAGAGAGGAGGTAGGCAGGGAAGGGGCAGGAGTGGCTCACACCCTGTGCCAGAGGAAACCTGAGAACACATGGCTTGGGTCACAACCTGTTCCCAGGAAGCCAGCTGGCACAAGGGCAGACTTTTTTTCTCTGGTAAGCCACAGACACACACTCAGGGTTGGAGCATGACTCTGCCTTATAATTCCCTTACCTGGCTGTGAAAGGTGGGAGGCAGCAAGGGTTGAGGCATGGGTAAGAGGTAGGAGGCTGGTGAAGTTGCCAGTTCAGACACATGCTCAGAGGCTGAATAGCTGCTTTCAGAGAGCTCTGGATAAAGTAACGCTGGGTGCCAGCCATGCTCCAATACCACCTTCATCTTTCTCTTCCATCTCTGTTCAGGAACTCTTACATGTGCATTCTGTGTAGACCAGACTGAGTCTCTTGCACCTTGTTTCTGTTGTCCCACCTCACCTGGGACAAACCCAAGCCCTGCATGGCAGAACCAAGTCACCTACTGGCAGCACCATCCCCAGTGCCCCGAAACTTGTCTCCCTCGCTGTCAAATGGGCATTTCCTCTCTTGCTCACCCCTGACCTCAGCTCACAAGCCTCTTCCCAGGAGACATGTCCGCAGTAGACAATCTCTCAGAGAGCCCATAGTGAGCACAGCACCTCTTCTCTTCTAGACCCTAGTGATCAAGTGAGAGGCACGTGTATGTAAGGAACCCACACAAGTTCCACTGGGTCGAGGACCTGGCCATGCTGTAAAACCTCAAGGATGGCTACATCTCCTGGATGATCTCTATTCATGCCCCCATGAAGCACTCTATGGCTGGAAAGGCCTATGCAGTGATAGGATTTAGTAAGATTTGTGTTTGACTAAGCTGTTGAACAAAAGAACGGAAATGGAAAAAAGAGGTAAAGAAAAACAGAAGCTAGATCTGGGTTGCTTTTCTATCTTGGTTGTTGTAAATAACTCTGCAATGAGCATATTAGTCTTTTGAATTAATGTTTTGGGTTTCTTTGCATATATTTCCAGAAGTAGAATTGCTGGGTCTTAAGGCAATTCCATTTTTAATTTTTTGAGAAATTTTACACTGTTTTCCACAGTGATTGCACCAATCTGCATTCCCACCAACAATGCACTAAGATTCTCTATTCTACACATCCTCACTAACATTTATTTGTAGATTTATTGATGGTAGCCATTCTGACAAGTGTGAGGTTATAGCTCATTGTGATTTTGATTTGCAGATCTCTGAGGTTAGAGATGTTGATCAACTTTTCATGTCTATTGGCCATCTGTATGACTCCCTTGATATATATAGGCCTGGTGCACAAAATTTTTGTCCCGGGGGTTGTTCCCCTCAGCCCAGCCTGCACCCTCTCCTCAATCTGGGACCCCTTGGGGGATGTCCAACTGCCAGTTTAGGTCTGATACCCAGGATAAGCCCTAAACCAGCAGTCGAACATCCCTGTGAAGCACTCTATATTCATGCCCCCATGAAGCACTCTAATCCTGGACTGCTGGCTCCTAATTGCTTACCTGCCTGTTCACCCCTAACTACCCCCACTGCTGACCTGATCACTCCTCATTACCTCTGAGTGCTGGCCAGATCATCCTTAACTCCCCCCGTCAGCCTGGTGTCCCCCAACTGTCTCCCTCTCTCAGTCTGGTCACCTCTAACTGGCCTCTGCCACTTATTTGTCCCCAACTGCTCCTCTTCTACCCCCCGCCAGACTAGTCATCCTTCACTGCCTTCTCTGCCAGCCTTATCGCCCCAATTGCCCCCCTGCCAGCTTGGTCACCCCCAACTGAACACCCTCCCCGCTATTCTGGTCACCCCTAACTGCCCCTCCTGCCAGCCTGGTCACCTCTTACTGCCTCCCCTGATGACCTGTTTACTCCTTAATTCCTGCCCACCCCACCACCAGCCTGGTTGCCCCACAAAGCTTGCTGTTCAGTCCTTTGGTCATCCCACACTAACCTACTGCTGGCCTGGTTATAGGCAGCCATCTAGTGAGGGTGTGATGGTTAATTGGCTTATTACCTCTTATTATATAGGATGGGCCAGGTAGGTACTTGAAGTAGTGGGGGCCACTCTATAAACCACATGATTTTCTAAACACTTTGTTGTGCATATAAAACTAATATATTTAATATAATATTAAATGTAAACTGTAATTTAAAAATAAAATTAAATAAATGGAATTAGAGGACCTCTAAGTTTGTGTGGCAAGCAGACTCTAAGAGAGGCTCCAGTAATTCTTTTTGGGTAGTAATTTCTCCTTGAATATGGGCCTGACTTATTGATTCACTTCTTTTTTTAAAATTTTTTATTAATATTTTATACATATCTCCCCATTGCCCCCCTCTCCCTCCCAGGCATACCCCAACCCCCCAGCGTCTATATTCATTGGTTATGCTTATATGCATGTATACAAGTCCTTTGATTGATCTCTTATCTATCTCACCTAACTTTAATCTTCCTGCTGTAATTTCACAGTCTATTTGAAGCTTTACTGTCTTTGTATCTAAAGAATATTATAAACTGATGAACAAAAGGATACATATTGATTCACTTCTAATGAACAGAATAAAGTGTGAGTGAAGTGATGCCCCTTCTAAGATTAGTTTATAAAAAGCTGTGACATCCTGGCTAGTTTAGCTCAGTGGCAAGAGCATTGGCCTACAGACTGAAGGGTCCCAGATTTAATTCTAGTCTAGGGCACATGCCTAGATTTCAGCCTCAATCCCCAGTGTGGGGCATGCGGAAGGCAGCCAATCAAGATCAATGATTTTATCTCATCACTGATATTTCTGTCTTTTTCTCCTTTCTCTTTCTCTCAGAAAAACAAAAACAAAAAAAAAAAAACAAAAACATGCTGTGGCATGTGTCTTAGGATGTTCTCTCTAAATCTTTCCTGTATTATTCACTATGAAAAAGCCAGTTGGGTACCATATCAAAAGGTAGGTCTGTGAAAAGTCCCATGTAGGTAGAATTTGGGGTAGATTCTCCCTTGTTGAACCTTGAGATGACAGCATATTTGGTCAATATCCTCATTGCAATTGCATGAGAGAAATTAAGTCAGAACAGCCTACTTAAGCTAGTTCCAGATCTTTTGAGTCTCAGAAACCAGAAGATAATAAATGTTTATTGTTTTTAAGTGCTAAATTTAGGAGTAGTTCATTACATCACAATAGATAACTAATAGAGTGCAGTTAGTGCATTTTAGGCACAGCAGTTCTAAGAGAACAGATAAGCAAAGCTTATTAATCCATTCATCAGTTGGTTTATCACCATCTGAGCACCTTTAGTAGCTTTGACTATTAGTTCTATGAATTAATTTATTAATCCAATGAATATTTGTTAATTAATGTTCTGAGCCAGTCACTGTTTTATTCCTTGATGATAGAGCAGGAAACAAAACAGAGATAAATTCCTGCCCCCATAGAGTTTATATTATAACTGGGGTGAAAGAGAATATGAAAACACATGCTCTCTGTTACTATAGTAATTTTGCACAACAAATCATCTCACAGCCTAATACTTTAAAACTAATGCTATTTATTATTATTTTCATGTGTCTAAGGGTTGGCAGATTTAGGCTTGCCTAACTTCACCAGGGATTGCTCCTGTGTCTGGATCTGATCTGAGCCAAACTTGTCTCATGGTGAAGGATGGGAAGATAAGTGAAAAAGAGAGCAGAAATGAACAATGTCTTTTGAAGATTCAAACTGACTTCACTGTTTCTGCATGTATTTGGATGGTAAAATTTTGAAGATTCAAACTGACTTCACTGTTTCTGCATGTATTTGGATGGCTTAGTCATTCAGTCACTTTTCTTTTTATGTTTAGAAATAGAACATCCTATATAATAAAGAGGTAATATGCAAATTGACCATCATGCCTTCAAAAGATGACTGCCCATGATCAGGTTGGTAGGGGGATTAGTGAGGGACGACCAAAAGACTGAGCAAGCAGGCTGCATGGGACAACCAGGCCAGCTTGGGGGAAGTTGGGAGCCACTAGGCCAATGAGGAGGGGGAGACAGTTAGGGCAACCAGGCTGGCAGGGGGGCAGTAAGGGTGACCAGACAGACAGGCAGGTGAGTGATTAGGAGCAAGTGGTCCAGGATTGTGAGAGAGATGTCTGACTCCCGATATAGGCATGATCCTGAAGATCAGGTCTATACCATCAGTCAGACATCACCTAAGGGGTCCCAGATTGGACAGGGTGCAGGCTGGGCTGAGGGAAACCCCCTGTACAAATTTCATGCATCAGGCCTCTAGTAATATGTATAAAAACAAACCAATTGATTATTTTCTTTTCCAAATAAAAATATTCCCAATATACTAAAGAAAATATTTTATATTTCTTGAGCTATAACTAAATATTCTTCTATTGATACTTTTAAGATTCTATTTATCTCCCTAACATGACGTATTATATTTGAAATTTGCTAATAAATTACTTTTATCTCATAGTAAATTTAAAGTAACCTAATGTGTGTCATCTGTTTAAAAAACAAAGTACAAGATTGCCTTATACATATTGTAAACATACTTAAAAACTAAAAGTAACTATTATAATATTGTATTTAATAATTTGCTGATCTCTTATATTAGTTATTTAAGTTTTTACAGCTTTTAAGGTATCACTGACAACAAACACATAAATTGTGCAATTTGAACATTTTTACATATATGTATCTGTAAAACTGTAGTTACAATCAAGATAATAATCATATTCATTTCCTCCAAAAGTTTCTTTGCATTCTTTTGTAATTCCTCCCTCTCCAAACTCCTTCACTTCCTCCCTCAATCAAACACTAACTTGTTAATTGTGATTAGAAATAAGTTTGAGATATATATGGTTTTACATAAATGGAATTCTATAGCATGTGCTCCTTTTTGTCTGCTTTCACACAACATAATTTTAAAAAAAAATGTATTTTTATTGATTCCAGAGAGGAGGGGAGAGGGAGAGAGAGATAGAAACATTAGTGATGAGAGAGAATTATTGATTGGCTGCTTACTGCATGCTTTACACTGGGGATCTAGCCCACAACCCTGGCATGTGCCTTGAACAAGAATCAATCCATTACCTCCTGGTTCATAAGTCAATGCTCAACCATTATGTCATGCTGGCTGAGCCACACAACATAATTTTTTATATACATTTATGTTGTCTTATGTTTATTCCTTTTTACTCTCGAATGGTATTCCAGTGTATCAAATTTGTTTATTTTTTGTCTGTTGATAGATATTTGGGTTGTTTCTATTTCTTGGATATCCTATCTAATAAAAGATTAGTATGTAAATTAATCATCACTCTGCGACAAAGATGGTGGCACCCATAGTGGCCAGGATGGGACTCTGACAACATCACCATAGCAATGTGAGCCCAATGTCTATGCCCTGGCCTCACAGAGAGAGGGTAGGGAAGGGGCCTTGGGTCAGAAGCAGAAGCTAAGAGCATGAGGAGCACCAGGAATGCTGGGAATTGTGGTTCTGGTTGCAGACTTCTAGACATTCAGGACAAATGAGCCTGGAGCAAGTTACTGTTGTGGGTGGGGATGGAGGGAAAGCAAAGGTGAGCGAGATAAGTCAGAGTGTCAAGGAAAAACTAAAAGGAATATATCTTCCAACTTCTAGGAAATCTCTACCAGTGGAGGAAAGAAAGAAAGAAAGAAAGAAAGAAAGAAAGAAAGAAAGAAAGAAAGAAAGAAAGAAAGAAAGAAAGAAAGAAAGAAAGAAAGAAAGAAAAAACAGCTCTATTATTCTATGAGCACCAAACCAGACTGGGTTGGGGTCTCACACAATTCACTCATATAATTGCAAAGACAGACAGAAATTTCACTCTTTCCTGTACCTAGGGACATGCACATTTTCATGGAAGGGGACTTAACAGCACCATTTGCTATACCCCCTTTGAAAAATCACCATTTTGGTAGTAATCTTTGTTAGTTAATTGCCATAGTAAAGAGTAAAACTTAAAACTTTTCTATCTCTATGACAAACAGGTCCTTACAACTTGGAGCAAGGCAACTCTCTATAATAATATGAGGGGCAATGAGGCAGGCAGGCAAAGGCAATTAGGGGCAATCAGGCAGGTGAGCACTTAGGGGTGATCAGGCAGGCAGAATGGTTAGGGGTGATCAGGCAGGCAGGCACAGTGGTTAGGGGTGATCAAGGCAGCCAGGCAGAGGCAATTAGGGGTGGTGAGGCAGGCAGGTAAGCAGTTAGGGGTGATGAGGCAGGCAAGCAGAGTGGTTAGGGGCAAACAATTAGGCTGGTAGGCAAACGGTAAGGAACCAGCAGTCCCAGATTGTTGGAGGGTGCAAGCATGGCTGAAGGATTGTCCCCCGAGCATGAATTTCATGCACCAGACCTCTAGTCTATATATATATGTATAAAGGTAGCTACAGTAAAAGCCATAACGACCTAACAACTGGTCACTATAATGCCCACTGTGGCCAGCAAATGGCCTGATCAGGGGGTGGGGCCAGTGGACAACTTTGTGGCCCTTCCTCCTGCCAGTATGCCCCTGATTGGACTCTCCAACCCCAGTCAAGAGTGAGGTCTACTGGCCAAATGCCTCCTCCCGTTACCCTCTACCTACTTCCCCCCCATCAGCCCTCCCCACCATAATAGGCCCGGCCAACACCACCCTTGATTGCTACCCCACCTCAATAGGAGGTGGGACTGGCTGGCTAACCTCCTGCAGCCCCTCCCTCTGACTGGCCCTACCTTAGATCATCCCCCCCACCCTGATCAGGGGCAGGGCCAACCACCCACCCACCCATGTCCCCTCCCCAGGCCACTGGCTCCTGATTAGCACCCTGACCCACCCCACTTGGGGGTAGGGCTGGCCAGCCTACAGCCCCTCCCCATGGCTAGTGCCACTCCTATTTGGCCCTTCAACCCCAATTGGGGGTAGGGCCTACTGGCCAATCACCCATGGCCTTTTTCCCCAGCTGACCCATCCCTGATCAGGAGACCTGATTTGGGCTTTGATCTGGGCAGACTACCTTCCTGCCATCTTCTCCTCCTGACAGGCCCAACCCTGATCCACCCTGATTGGGGCTGGTTGGGTCAGACCCCACCTGTGCACAAATTATTGCACTGGGCCACTAGTTACAAATACAGTTGTAAGGAGTATTTATTTCTATGAATTTATACTGTTACTTTTCTTTAATAAATACATGGGTATGACATGGCTGAATCATATGTTAGGCATCTATTTAACTTTTTAAAAAACTACTAAAGTGCTTTCTAAAGTAATTTTGCCATTTCACACCTCACCAGCAGTGTATGAAAGTTTTAGTTCTGCAAGATCATTGTCTAAACTGTAACTTTTAGTATAGTCACATCGTATTGTGGTTTTAGTTTGCATATCCCTACAAACAAATGATGTTATGTATCTTTCATGTTCTTATTTGCTATCTGTATTTCATTTCTGGATAAGTATATAAATATTTAGTCCATTTTAAAATTTGTGGGTATTTTTTGTTTGTTTTATTGACTCATTATTGAGTTTTGAGAATTTTAGATATACCTTCTGGGTTGAAGTTTTTTTTCAGATTGTGAATTTGCAATATTTTCTCCCAGACAGTGGCTTGTCTTTTTAATATTTTAGCAGTGTATTTTAAAAACTATACATTTTTTAATTTCATAAAGTCCTTTGTATTATATTTCACTTACATGAATCATGGGATATTGACAGAAATCTTTGCCTAATCTAAAGTAAATGAGATTTTTCTCCTTTCTTTCTAAAATTGTATAGCTTAACTAGTGGCCCAGTGCATGAAATTCATTCACAGGAAGGGTTGTCCCTCTGCCTGGCCTGAACCCTCTTTATTCTGGGACCCCTTGGGGATGCCTGACTGCTGGTTTAGGCCTGACCCTTGTGGGCCTAACCACTCACCTGCCTGCCTGCCTGAACACCCTTAACCATTCTGCATGCCAGCCTGATTGCTCCTAACCGGCCCCATGCCAATCTGATCACCCCTAACTGCTCCCCCACTGACCTGCTCACCCTCAACTGTCCCCTCCCTGCTGGCCTGCTGGCTCTGAACTGGCCCCCTGCCAGCCTGGTGGCCCCAACTGCCCTAACCCTGCAAACCTGATTACCCCCAACCACCCCCCACTGACCTGATTGCCCTAACTGCCTTCCCTTGATGGCCTGATTCGCCCCACCTGCACCCCTGCCAGCCTGATCACTCTCAGTTGCTCCCCCTGTTGGCCTGATTCCCCCAACTGTACTCCTTGCCAGCCTGATTGCCCCAAAAAGCCCCCTCTTGCCAGCCAGCTCTTCCCCAACTGCCCCCCTACACTAACTTGATCACCCCTAAACGCTCTATCTTGACCCTACCACCATGGCTTTGTCCAGGGAATGTCCAGAAGATTTCCCAGTCTGATTAGCATATTACCCTTTTATTAGTATAGATACCTTACTTTTAGTTGTGTGTTTCATTTTAAGCTAATTTTTGTAAGTTGTGCACATAATGTGATGTTTATATTGAACTTCATATTTTTGTGTATGGATTTCCAATACTACTCCTTTAATAAAGACCATCTTTTCTTTCCTTTTTTTTTAAATTTTTTTATTGTTTTACATGTATACATATCTTCCCATTGACTCTCCCCCCCCACTCCCAGGCATACCTCAACCCCCCAGTGTCTTGTGTTCATTGTTTATGCTTATATGCATGCATACAAGTACTTTGATTGATCTCTTATCTACCCCACCTCTCCTTAATCTTTCTGCTGTAATTTGACAGTCTGTTTGATGATTTACTGACTCTGTATCTATCCTTTTGTACATCAGTTTATAATGTTCTTTATTATCCACAAATGAGTGAGATCATGTGGTGTTTCTCCTTCATTGATGGGCTTATTTCACTTAGCATAAGGCTCTCCAGTTCCATCCAGGTTGCTGCAAATGGTAAGAATTCCTTCTTTTAATGGCAGCATAGAATTCCATTGTATAGACGTACCATAGTTTTCTGATCCACTCATCTGCTGACGGGCACCTAGGCTGTTTCCAAATTATAGCCATTGGAAATTTTGCTGCTATGAAAATAGGGGTGCATAAATCCTTTTTGATTGGTGTTTGTAATTTCTTAAGATAAATTCCTAAGAGTGGGATTGCTGGGTCAAATGGGAGTTCCATTTTTAGTTTTTTGAGGAAACTCATGCTCTTCTCCACAGTGGCTGCACCAATCTGCATTCCCACCAACAGTGCATAAGGGTTCCTTTTTCTCTGCATCCTCGCCAACACTTGTTGTTTGTTCATTTGTTGATGATTGCCATTCTGACAGGTGTGAGATGGTATCGCATTGTCGTTTTGATTTGCATCTCTCTGATAATTAGTGACTGAACATGTTTTCATGTATCTCTTGGCCTTCCTTCTGTAGTCTTTCGAAAGGTTCTATTTAGGTCCGTTGTCCATTTTTTTTTTTTATTGGATCATTTGTCTTCCTTTTATAAGTTGTATAAGTTGGCTGTAGATGTTGGAGATTAAATCTTTATCAGTGATAACATTTGCAAATATGTTCTCCCATACAGTGGACTTTCTTGTTGTTTTGTTGATGGTCTCTTTTCCTGTGTAAAAGCTTTTTATTTTGATGTAGTCCCATTTGTTTATTTTTTTTTTAGCTTCCATTGCCCTTGGAGCAATATCAGTGAAGAAGTTTTTTCGGCATATGTCTGAGATTGTGCTGCCTGTGGATTCCTCTAGTATTTATATGGTTTCCCATCTAATGTTTAAGTCCTGTATCCATTTTGAATTTATTTTTGTATTTGGAATAAGTTGGTGGTCCATTTTCATTTTTTTACATGTTTCTGTCCAATTTTCCCAACACCATTTATTGAAGAGGTTGTCTTGGCTCCATTGGATGTTCATGCCTCCTTTGTCAAATATTATTTGAGCATAGTGGTTTGGGTGGATATCTGGGTTCTCTATTCTATTGCATTGGTCTATATGAAAGACTATCTTTTCTTCATTGAATAGCAATTGCTCTTCTATCATAAATCTGTAGTACATTTCTGTGTATGGATCTATTAATGATATCTGTTCTGCTCACTGATTTATTATCTATTTTTATACCAAAATTATACTGTCTTAATTACTTTAGCTTTAATAATATGTCTAAAAATAAGGTAAGCCTTAGTCTTACAACTTGGTTCTTTTTTTTTTTTAATGTTGGTTTGGTTGTTTTAGGTCCTCTCTATTTCTGTATAGATTTTAGAATGATCTCATAAATTTCAACAGAAAAACCTGCTTAGCATTTGTTTCAGATTGTATTAAATGTTCAGATCATTTTATAGTAGAATTAACCTTTTAGAAGTATTGACACTATTAATGGGAATTTAACATGGCACATCTGCTCTTAAAAACAGTACAATGATTCCTCAAAACATTAAAAGAAGCATTATCATATAATCCAGAATTCCACTTCTGGGTATATCCATTTAAAAAATGAAAGCAGGGTCTCAAAGAAATATGTTTTTACACTCTTGTTCAAAGAAGCATTATTCATGATAGGTAAAATGTGAACCAACACAAATGTCCATTAATGAATAAATATATAAGCAAAATGTAGTATCCTATATAATAAAGAGATAATATGCAAATTGACCATCATTCCAATGCACAAGATGGCCGCCCCATGTGGTCAAAGATGGCCACCTCCATGTGGATACAAGATGGCCACCACAAAATGGCCGGTAGGGGAATTCATTTGGGGGCAATCAGGACTGTAGGGGAGGGCAGTTAAGGGTGACAAGGCTGGCAGAGGAGGGCAGTTGGGGGCAATCAGGCTGGCAACGGTGGGCAATTAGGGGTGACTGGTTCAGCAAGAAAGGGCACTTGGGACAACCATACCAGCAGGGGAGGGCATTTAGGGGTAACCAGGCTGGCAGAGGAGGGTAGGATTTTTATTACTGTTTTGATTTCATCCATCATTATTGATCTATTAAGGTTTTTGAATTGTCCCAATTCAGTTTTTGGAATATGTAAATTTCATTGAAGTTGTCCAGTTTGTTGCAGTAGAGTTGTTCATAATATTTTTTTACAATCATTTGTATGTTTGTTGGGTCGCTTGTTACTTCATCTTTTTATTTTTGACTTTGTTTATGTGGGTCTTCTCTCTTCGTTACTTGGTGAACTTGGCTAGAGGTTCATCAATCATGTTTATCCTTTTAAACAACCTGGTCTTGGTTTAATCATTTGTATTGTTTTTTTGCTTCTATGTCACTTATTTCTACTCTGACCTTTATTATATCCTTCCTTCTGCTCACTCTGGGCTTTTCTTGTTGATCTCTTTCTAATTCTTTAAGTTGTAGAATCAGATCATTTATTACCATTTTTCTTTTCTTTTTCCTTTCTTTTTTTTGAGATAGACCTGTAGAGCTGCAGAACTGCTTGCACTGTGTTCCATAGATTTTGGGTTTATGTGTCTTCTTTGTCACTTGTTTTCAGGATGCTTTTTAATTCTTTGATCTCTTTGATAACTAAATTATTGCTTAATAGATGCTATTTAGCCTCCAAATGTTTGATTTTTTTTATTGTAGTTCATTTCTAATTTTGTACCATTGTGATCTGAGAAGATGCTTAATATGATTTCTATCTTCTTGAATTTTAAAAGACTTTGCCTGTGTCCTAATACGTGGTCTATCTTTGAAAATGTCAAGTGTTCAATTGACAAGAATGTATATTCTGTGACTTTGAGGTAAAATGTTCTGAAGATGTCAATTAATCTGATCTTTGAGTCATTTAGAATTGTTTCTCTGCTGAATTTTTTGTCTAGAGGATTCATCCAGTGATGTAAATGGGGCATTGAAATCTCCTACTATGATTATATTGTTGTTGATCTCTTCCTCTATATCTTCCTAAAGATTTTTGTATTTGGATGTTCCTATATTGGTATATATGTGTTTACCTGAGATATAATCTCTTGTTATATCAATCCCTTTGTTATTTATAGTGGCCTTTCTTATCTCTTGTTATAGCCTTCACTTTGAGGTCTATTTTGTCAGATATAAGAATTGCTACCCCAACTTTTTCTTTTTTCTTGTTTTCATTTCCATTTGCCTGAAAAATTTTTTTCATCCCTTCACTTTCAGTCTGTGTTCTGAGATTGGTCTCTTATAGACAACGATATATGGGTCATGTTTTTTTAATCCATTCAGCCACTCTGTGTCTTTTGATTGGAGCACTCAGTCCATTTACTTTTAAGTTTATTATTGATAGATACCTGTTTGTCACCAGTTTTATTCTTTATGACTATGTTCTTTCTTCCCTTTCTATTTTTGCTTTTTACAACATTCCATTTAGCATTTACAGTGGTACCTCGAGATACGAGTTTAATTCGTTCTGTAACCTTGAGGCATGGGAAACTATGAGACGCTCGAGTCGCGGTAAACTGGTGGGTCGTGTGCAGCCGGCCAATCCACGCGATTACTCCTATCTCAAATGTTGCTCATATTTCAAAGCAAAAATCGCTCGCTCGACGGCTCGTATCTAAAAAATCTCGTATGTTAGGGCATGCGTATCTCAAGGTACCACTGTATTTCATTGTGGCTTGGTAGTGATAATCTTCCTTAGCTTTTTTTTTTGGTCTGGGAAGCTTCTGATTTCTCCTTCAATTTTGATTGATAGTCTTGCTGACTAGAGTATTCTTGGATTCAGTCCCTTGCGTAGCATCACTTTGTATACTTCCTTCCATTCTCCTCTGGTATGATGTGTTTCTGTTGAGAAATCATTTGTAGATTAAAATGTGAGATCCTTTGTAGGTATCTCTCTGTCTCTGTCTTTGAGTTTTTAAGATTCTCTCTTTGTAGTTAATGTTTGCCACTGTAATTATGACATGTCTTGTTGTTGTTGCTTTTTGTTTGTTTGTTTGTTTGATTCATCTTATTTGTGACTTTCTGTGTTTGTGTGATTCTTTTTCCACAAATCAGGAAAGTTTTCTGTCATTATTTCTTCAAGTGGGCACCCCTATTATATGCATGTTACTTGGATTCATGTTTTACCAAAGTTCCCTTAGGCTCTTCTCCTGCTTTCTAATTTTTTTTCTCCAATTGCTGTTCAGATTGAGCATATTTCTCTGCTCTATTTTCTAACTCACTGATTAGGTACTGGTTCTCTTAAGTTTATTTTTTAAACCTTTCATTGTGTGTTTTATTTTAGCTATATCATTCTTGAT
Source organism: Lasiurus borealis (assembly GCA_004026805.1). Lineage (NCBI taxonomy): Eukaryota > Metazoa > Chordata > Mammalia > Chiroptera > Vespertilionidae > Lasiurus > Lasiurus borealis. The sequence continues at coordinate 138,893 of PVJN01000850.1, forward strand.
TTACTCTTGATTCTTACATTAGTTATTGATTTTCGCATCCATGCAGTTTATGAACTATATGAGCATTACTCTGAATTCTTTTTCATGTAGTTCCTTTTCTGGTGATTCCTCCTTTTCTTTCCCTTGGGAGTTTTTGTTGTTGTTGTGGTTGTTGTTATTGTTGTTTCCCCACTTTTGCTATCATAAAAGGATCCATAAACCAAAATGCCTGGAGCGAAGGGCTTGGCAGGAGGGTCATGTTCCCTGACATCACCAGAGAACCCAGTCACTAAACACACGGCACCTGTGACTGTGGCAAAGGGTTAGCATGAGTGTTATGTGCCCTGAGAGTCATGGGAGAGCCCATGTGCCAGGACGCAAGGGGCCCAGGGCCAAAGCTGCAGGCCAGCAGGGGAGGGGAATGCACTCCAGAACTCACATGATTCTGTTGCTGGAGAGGCTATAGTCCTGGTGTTTGTGGATCTACAGCTGTGGTGGTAGGTCTTTGGCCTCAGTGGCTGCAAGGTCCCATGTGGTGTCTAAGGCCAGTCTGAGTGGTGGTGAGGCTGAGCCACTAGTCACAACCCTTTTCCCCTTCAAGATGTGCCAGCATAGGCTGCATGGAGTGCTTGCTATGATAGGAAAGGCTCCCCATCTATGAGAATCAGGTCCGCCAGTCCCTGAAAATCCTGCAGGATCTAACTGTCCCTCACTCACATATACATACACACACACACACTCATTCACTCAATCCCCTTTTGCACCATCACTCACACTCTCTCACTGCCATCCTCCTGGCCACCATCTTGACTCTATCCATTATTTAATAATTTATGTGTCATGAAATTGATACTAAATAAATGACCACCATTATTATTGTAACTATTTCTACTACTACCAACCTCTTAATATTGCTGGGGCATAGAGAATCAATAGGTAGAACTGAACCCCACATTACCCTGCTTGGCCCTGGAGGATGACTGGTTAGGCAGAGATGGGTAAGATTCCTCAGGCAAGGAACAACCTAAGAGAGGCACAGTCACAGAGGGGCCATCAGGAGAGAACTTGGGGCACAGACCCTCACTCCCCAAACCTTGCAGGGGCCTGAATCCTCATCCTTCTGAGGGAGGTCTCCTACTCCCATGGCTGCTTCGCTTCCCACACCCAGTTACTTGGGACCCAGGTAACAGACAGAGACGTGGACCAGCTCACATCAGGACCCAGGTAACAGACAGAAACTTGGCTGACAGCAGCTGCCCTATTTCTAAATCCAGCCGAGCACCAGGAATGCTCAGGGCCTACTCAAGAATACAAATAATACTTTCCACTAATATTTACAGGGTAATCTAAGATTATTGGTAGAGTATTAAATTTGATAGTAAAAGAGTAATCAAGCTTTCAGATTAATTTAAATTGGCTAATTGAAATAAGTAAATATTCAAGAAAATTTAATTGTACTGGCCCAAAAGCTGTTCCTAAAATATTAACTAAAATTTCTATTGGTAGTTCATCTCATGGTAAAATTGCCTAACATACAATGAACATAAAGTAGTCTTATTTTTGTGCAAAAAAATAAAATAAAATTTAAAGTTATTAAGATTGCATTAAAAAATTTATAAAAGTCTCCATTAATCAAAAAGGGGAATAGTAGGATAATATCATGTAAGGGAAAATATCCTGTAAGTAAATAAATATCCTGTAAGTAAACAAATATACTGTAAGGAAATTACATCTAGAAAATTTTTACTTTAGAAAATTAATTTTCATTTGTAATGCAAGACACCCATGAAAAACACAAATGGTGTCAAAGTAAGCCAAAGGAAAATCGTTTGGGCAAAAATAAAAAGGGCCCCAAGTCAATTTTATAGAAAAGACTCCTTTATTAACTTTTGGTTGAAAATATGTTTATATACTTTCAGAAAATAACTCCAAGACCAAGTGGAGTCCTGCAACAGAGAGGAATTGACAAGTCTTCTCCAACCACGAAAACAAGAGGAGAAACAGTCCAGAGATGGAAGACACTAATGACGCCTTGCCATGCTAGCAGTCAGTAGGTGTGTGTCCCCTAAAGGTTGCCTAGGGCCAAACCAGAGAGGGTTGGATCTGCATTACCACCATTTGTCCACCATCCAGATACCATTGCTGATGTGTACACATAAAGAACTGTTTGACATTGAAACTGGGAATCAGAACTGTTGGACATTGAAATTGGGACTCAAACATTTTTTGTTCTTATAGGTTTATTTCTAGTCTGCAGAGGCAAGATTTTTTTAAAGAAAAGAATCAGCGGGAATAAAAAAACACCAGATACAGAGGCAAAGAAGCAGAACAACTGTCATACTACAGCAGAAAGGCAGGGGAGGTTGGCAAGGGGGCTGTAAGAGATCAACTGAAGGACTTGTATGCACATATATAAGCATAACCCATGGATACAAGACATTGGGGAAGAGGGGCAGGTGCGGGCATGTACTGGTGGTGGGAGTAAGGAAAGCCCAGGGGGAGGTCAATTGGGGATAAAAAAAAGGAGACATATGTACTACTATTTATAATATTTTAAACAATAAATAAATAAATAAATAAATAAATAAATAAATAAATAAACAAAGTATTACAAACAGCAGTGTTACAGAAGATTGAAAAAACACCAAGCCATGCTTAGAGAAAGGGAGTTACATTTTATTAAGGGCAGGGCCATAAAAAATGTGCCTTTCAAATTCTGAGCCCCCCACATGAAGGAAACCTTTTCTATTTATACTTTTCCTAGCTCTTTTGTCTTCCAAATTTGGAATGAGACTTCCAGGCCTTCTGGGACAAAAGGCCTATGTGCTAGGAAGGGACCATGAGACCATATCTCAAGGCCTGGCCTGAAGTCAGCATTGACAACGCTGTCTGGGGGATAGTCCATGGCATCTCTAGAATGAGACTAGTCTTATTTTCCCTATTATTTAAGCAAGCAAGTGTTTACAGAAGCCAAAATAGTAGGGTTAAAATTTCAAATAGCAGTTTTTATATAAGATGGATGCTTCATGATTTTATGTACATGATTCAAATCATTGGCTCTTTTGGGTCATTGTTGGCAAGAAAGTTATATTGACTCATGAGGACCATAAGTTTGATAGAACTAATTCTCTGCTGAATAAAGTCAGTGGGCCTGTTTATAAGATAGGGGCCTGGAATGAGGGCCAGGACTGATCTTTAGAGGGTATGAAGTGTCCTGGACTCTCTATTTTGCCTGGGCTGTCTTAAGCCAGATGTGATGAAGCCACATTGAGATTTCTTCAACCTTGACTGCTGTGGGGGTGATCCTTTCCAGGTAGAGTCAGTCCTTGTGTGGCAAATTTCTTTAACCAAACAGTCACAGGGTGAAAGGATGGACCAGATCAGAAGTCGGTATAGGCAGAGTACCTTGGACTGCTTTGTGGGTGGACTGTAAAGACTGTAAGAACTTGTGTAAAGGTTGGTTATGGATTTCAGCTTTTCTAGACTGGGTTTTCATGTAAGTTGGTGAGGTGGGTAGGGCAGGGATTGGAAGAGTCACTAGAATCTGTAGAGGCTCCACTGGTTTTAGGGCAGCCTCCTGGGCTGTTTCATCTGCAGTTTCATTCATTCCCTCTTGCTTCTGCGGAGCCCCTTTGTCTCACATAGGTAGAGATGGAAAGACTTACACCTGGTAGTGCTAGTTGTCCCATCATCCTTGCTCTGCTCATATCTGTCTAACTGCCTAATATATTACCTGAAGGATCCTGGCTCTGAATTTTAGGGAAAATGGACATTGGTGGGCTCTTCTAGCTACTTCCTGCTGAGGCAGGACAGAGGTTTCTCTCAGATCCAAGAGATCCTTGCTGTCTGTCAGAGGGACAATGATGCTTGGGCACAGAAGGAGGTGGGTTTGTGACCTGGCAGAGACAAACTGTAACAAACGGTTTGGTGGAAGAGAAAGAAAACTTTTCAGTTTTAATAACTTCTATTGAGAAAGAATTTTTCTCCTCAAAATTACCCCCATGTTTATCAAAAAAACAAATCAAGACTAATTTATCTATTGTATTTAATTTGGCCTGATTTATTTGCATAAACATAACAAGAATGGTAACTGACTACCTTTGCTGGAATTTCATAATTGAATCTTAACGTGTCCAATAGGGCCAGGAAGGCAAGCCATCGAGCCACTATCAGGTCTGCCTGAAGTATCTGCTGAGTTAGGTGAAGTCCTCACCCATAGTGGCTCTAGCTGGGCCCAAGGCCCATCTCAGCCCTCCTACTTGTCTTGGCTCAGAGTACATGAGGGTTCCGCAGGAACGCAAGTATTCAGAGTACAGGCAAGGCTCTTTACAACATGATACTCCAAAGTTTCTGGTTAATAAAACCACTATTGGAAACCAGTCTTATTGAATTTATGCAAAGAAATGTATTGCCATGATTTATTTATTAAGTATTGCCAAATTTTTGTGGAATTATATTAGGAGAAAAATATACTGACCTGCTTTAAGATAGAATTTTCCTTGCCAGTCCTTTATATGGACTTTCCAAGTAATGTTTTCTGATTGTATTATATCAAATAGTAACTGTTAGATTTCTTTTTATCAATCCCTCCCTAAGTACTTTGGCATAATTATTTATCCTCTGTTTAGGGAGGTAGAATGTAAATTATTTACTTTTCCTGGCTTACTGGCCTGTATTATTTGATTTCCATTCAACATTTCTCTTCTCCTCCCTTTTACATACACAACCTTTATAAATGTTACACTTCCAAATAAGCCTTTAAACCTTCTTTCTAGGTCCTTTAAAAATGCATATCCATTTCACATCTGGCTTAATACTCAGTATTCCTAATGTCATTATTTACAGGGGGAAAATCCCTTAAACTGAATAATTCAGACAAGAGTAATTGTTTTGCTTGAATATTCTATCAAATTTTCTTTCAATTTTTCTGTGTAGAATAAACTCTAGATACCAAAAACTGTTTTGTATTATATAGAGAGCATGGCTTGAAATTTTTTTGTGTGATAAATACAAGGGTGATTTATATTGAGTACTTACTACTTATGCATCTGGAGCTTCTCTGATTGAAACCTACACACAGAGGGGAGAGAAAATGGCGGCGGAGTAAACAGACGCGTCTGGAGCTTTGTCGCTGGGCAGAAGGAGAGAGAGCAGCTGAGAGTCACACTGGGAGTGTTTGGTGGCAAGTTAAGAGCCAGTTATCCTCCAGGAGAAGGTGGGGAACTGCTGGACGGGGCTCTCCCAGCCGGGCAGCCCCACTGCCAAGGGGTTTTTGCCCACCTGAGCCCCCAGCACGAACGCGGAGACCCCGCCACCTTTCAGAGGGAGGTAGATGTCTGCAGCCATCTGAAGTCGGCAGCTGCACACCCATCAAGCAGCTGGGGACCCGGGGACCCAGAGCTCCGCTCTCCAATCGGCATGAACACGCAGCGGACTCCGAGATCCACGGAGCACACGGTGAGGTCAGACTGCGCCTGGGATAAAAGGGAGGTCTGGAAGCTGCGGCTGATGGAGGCACCAGCCGAGCGCGCAGCGTGAGGAAGGGTCAGATTTTGCCCAGGTCTGGGTGAGGTCTACTACCCCCCCACACCCCCCCGCACAACAGAGACTCGTACGCCTTGGGAGCCTGGCTACGGGAAAGCTGCCTCTGGAGAGGTCCCCAGAGGTGGTCAGGGCGTGATCCCTAAGTGTGGAGGCAAACCCTCTGAGCTGTTGACGGAGGAGAGCTCTGGAAAACGACTCCTTTCTTTCTTTCTTTCTTTTTTTCTTTCTTTTTCTTTTTCTGGGGCAGAAGGACAACCTGGGAGTTATTACAGTGTCCCGGCTGCAAAACCCCCACAAACTGGCTTTGAGAACCACAGAATAGCAGGATCTGAGCACAGCCTAGAGAGGTCCTCTGCTTTGTCTCAGAGATCAATTCTGTCACCCAGTGTATGACTCACAGAATAATAGTGGAAGTGAAGGCCCATCCTAATTTTTTTTCTTTTTTTCTTTTTCATTTTTTCTTTTCTTTTCTTTTCTTTTTCTTTTTCTTTTTCATTTTCACATATTTTAATTAAAAGACTAT
>PVJN01000850.1:145038-168394 GCA_004026805.1 Lasiurus borealis
ACATTTTTGTTTTAAACTAGTATTATTATTTAATATTAGTACTTTACCTTTTTGGAAAAAAAAGTGTCATTTTGTTTTCTATTTATTTTATTTCGGGATTAGAGTTCTACATTCTATTTTCATCTTTCCTTTAGCATAATATTACTCCAACTCAACTCTACCTTTACGCCAACACCTTCCTCCTAATTTTCCCCATTTTGTTGTCTTAGTTCTCTTTCCCTTTTCCAACTTTAGATTCTCCTTATTCTTTCTCTTTAGCTAGTTAAAAGTTCACCCCATTTATATATCTAATTTCAAATCCCCTACTACAAGTCTATACAAACCTCTCTCTTCTTGCCTTCACTAGCCAAAAAGTTGTTTTTTTTCTCTAAGTCCTTTTGTTGCTATTTGTCTAAAAAGTGATTATATCAATTTTTTGAAATTTTTGTGAGATTCTTTTAGTTTATTCTACTTGTTTTATTTTGATTTTTGCTTGCTTTGTTTTCTACCCCTCTTTTCCCTCACCTCCCTCGATACCAGTTGCTATTTCCAGTTTACATTAAGCTCTAGGTACTGGTTGCTGGCCTTTATTGGGATTAGTGACAGTTCTATTGGAGTTGTCTCTTGACTTCTATATTTTGTTCCCCCTTGCTCTCTTATATGCTTTATTTTCTCTCTGACTTTTTTCTCTTCCTCTTTCCTTCTCCGTTTTATTTTCTTATTTTAATGTATTTTATTTTTTTATTCATTTATTTATCTTTTTTTTTCTTTTTTCTCTCGCTCTCCCAATTTGATTTGGCATTTCTTTCTGTCCTTTTTTCCTCATTTTCCTCTTCTTCTTTCTCTATTTACCCCTAATTTGTCCTCCATTGGTGGTCACCTTATTTATAATTATTAACATCCTAAATACATTTTTACTCAGCGCCTTGCGTGCTGTACCTGGTCGTGTTGTAGTTTGTGCTTCTCAATCAACGTAGGAGAGAGAACTACATAACCAGACACCTGGAGAAGAAAGACCATGGGCAGAAAAAGAAACAGCCCACATCAGACAGAAAGGCAGGTTTCACCAGAAAAGGAAGTAAACGAAATAGAAGCAGAAACAAGCTTGCAAGAGAAGAGTTCAGAGAAACGATCATAAGCTGGTTTAAAAGATTGGAAGACAAATTCGACAATATGGGTAAGAGCCTAGAGGAAGTGAAGAAGAGCCAAGAGGAGATGAAGAAACAGCAAGAAGAAACGCAGAAGAAACTAGAGGAGGTGCAGAATAAACAAGAAGAAATGAACAATGACATAAAGAACTCGATAGAAAGCATCAAAAGTAGACTAGAAGAAGCAGAGGACCACATCAGTGAGCTAAAAGACACGGGAGGGAAAAATACCTAAGTACAGCAGCTTCTAGAAAAAAAAAGTTAAAAAGCAAGAGGAGAGCCTAAGAGAACTTTGGGATAACATGAAACAAAACAACATCCGTATAATTGGGGTTCCAGAAAGAGTGGAAACTGAACAAGGATTAGAGAATGTGTTTGAAGAAATAATGACAGAAAATTTCCCCAGTATAGAAAAGAAAAAATCCACACAAATCGAAGAAGCTCACAGAGTTCCAAGCAAAATGAACCCCAACAAACCGACACCAAGGCACATTATAATTAAATTGGCAAACACCGACGACAAAGTAAGAATACTAAAAGCAGCCACAGAGAAACAGAAAGTTACCTACAAAGGAACTCCCATAAGACTAGGTACTGACTTCTCAACAGAAACTCGTCAGGCTAGAAGGGAATGGAATGAAATATACAAAGTCATGCAAAGAAAGGGTCTGAATCCAAGAATACTGTACCCTGCAAGACTCTCAATCAAAATTGAAGGTGAAGTCAAAAGCTTAGCAGACAAAAATGGACTAAGAGAATATATTACCACCAAACCAGCAATGCAAGAAATGTTAAAGGGTCAGCTGTAATAAAAAGAAAGAGGAAGCGAAGAAGGAGCTCAGGGGTAAGGACTGAAAATGGCAACAGATAAGGACTTATCAATAATAACATTAAATGTAAATGAATTAAATGCTGCAATCAAAAGACATAGGGTAACCGATTGGATAAGAAAACATGATCGATATATTTGCTGTCTGCAAGAAACCCACCTCAGGAAAAGAGATGCACACAGTTTGAGGGTGAAGGGATGGAAGATGGTATTTCAGGCAAAAGGAAATGAAAAAAAAGCTGGGGTTTCAATACTTATATCTGACAAATTAGATGTCAAAGTGAAGGACATAATAAGAGATAAAGAAGGCCACCTCATAATACTAAAGGGAACAATCCAACAAGAAGAAATAACTCTGGTAAACATATATGCACCCAATATAGGAGCACATAAATACATAAAAAAAAAAACTCTTGGAGGATATTAAGGGAAAGATTGACAGCAATACAATCATAGTAGGAGACTTTAATACCCCACTGTCACCATTGGACAAGTCCTCTAAACAAAAAATCAGCAAAGAAACATCAATCCTAAATGACTCACTAGACCAGATGGAATTAACTGACATCTTCAGATAATTTAACCCAAAAGCCACAGAATATACATTCTTTTCCAGTGCACATGGGTCATTTTCAAAGATAGATCACATATTGGGTCATAAGAAAAGGCTCTTCAAATTCAAGAAGATAGAAATCATATCAAGCATTTTCTCAGACCACAATGGCATAAAACTGGAAATCAACTATAATACAAAAAAATAAAAAGAAATCAAACACATGGAGACTAAACAGCATACTAATAAACAACAACTGGGTAACCAGAGAGATCAAGGAAGAAATAAAAAACATCATGACAACAAATGACAATAACAACACAAAAATACAAAATTTATGGGACACAGTGAAAGCAGTCTTGAGAGGGAAGTTCATAGCCCTACAAGCCTACTGCAAAAAACAGGAAACAATGGTAATAAACCACCTAAACCTACAACTCAAAGTGCTAGAAAGAGAGCAACAAGAAAAGCCCAATGTGCTCAGAAGGAAGGAAATAGTGAAGATCAGAGCAGAGATAAACAACTTGGAGATCAGAGAAACAATTCAAAAGATCAACAAAACCAAGAGCTGGTTCTTTGAAAGGATAAACAAGATTGATGGACCTCTAGCCAGGCTCATCAAGAAGCAAAGAGAGAAGACTCTAATAAACAAAATTAGAAATGAAAGAGGAGAAATAACAACAGACCCTGTGGAAATACAAAGGATTGTTAAAAAATACTATGAACAACTCTATTCCAACAAACTGGACAACCTACAAGAAATGGACATTTTCCTAGAAAAATATAACCTCCCAAAACTCAATGAGGAGGAAGCCAAACATCTCAATAGTCCAATAACTATGGAAGAAATTGAAACAGTAATCAAAAAGCTTCCAGCAAATAAAAGCCCGGGACCAGATGGATACACAGGAGAGTTTTACCAAACATTCAAGGAAGAATTAAAACCTATCCTCCTCAGACTATTCAAAAACATTCAAGAAGAAGGAACACTTCCAAACACCTTCTACGAAGCCAGCATCACCCTAATACTAAAACCAGATAAAGACAACACAATGAAAGAGAATTATAGGCCAATATCTCTCATGAACATAGATGCCAAAATCCTCAACAAAATTCTAGCAAATCGGATCCAGCACTACATCAGAAAGATCATACACCATGACCAAGCAGGATTCATCCCAGGAATGCAGGGATGGTACAATATCTGCAAATCAATAAATGTGATACATCACATAAACAAATTGAGAAATAAAAATCACATAGTCATATCAATTGATGCAGAAAAAGCATTTGACAAAATCCAACACTCTTTCTTGATAAAAACTCTCAGCAAAGTGGGAATAGAAGGATCGTACCTCAACATCATAAACGCCATATACGATAAACCCACAGCTAACACCATAATCAATGGGCAAAAACTAAAACCATTTCCCCAAAGAACAGGAACAAGACAGGCATGCCCACCCTCACCTCTCCTGTTCGAAATAGTACTGGAAGTATTAGCCATTGCAATTAGACAAGAAGAAGAAATAAAAGGCATCCAAATTGGAAAAGAAGAAGTAAAGCTGTCCTTATTTGCAGATGACATGATATTGTACATAAAAAACCCAAAGGACTCCATTCCAAAACTAATTGTCTTAATTAATGAATTTGGCAATGTAGCAGGATACAAAATTAATGCTAAAAAGTCTTTGGCATTTCTATACACTAATAGTGAAATTACAGAAAGAGAAACTAAAAAGGCAATCCCATTTACCATCGCACCAAAAAAATTAAGATACTTAGGAATAAACCTAACTAAAGAGGTAAAAGACCTATATGCAGAAAACTACAGGACACTGAAAAAAGAGATAGAGGAATATGTTAACAGATGGAAGAGCATGCCATGCTCATGGATTGGGAGAATCAACATCATTAAAATGTCCATACTACCCAAAGCAATCGACAGATTCAACGCACTACCTATTAAAATACCAACGACATATTTCACAGATCTAGAAAGAACTCTTCATAGATTCATCTGGAACAAAAAAAGACCAAGAATAGCTACTGCAATTCTGAGAAAGAAGAATAAAGTAGGTGGGATCTCAATACCAGATTTCAAGCTATACCACAAAGCAACTGTTCTCATAACAGCCTGGTACTTGCACAAGAACAGACATATAGATCAATGGAATAGAATAGAGAACCCAGATATCCACCCAAACCACTATGCTCAACTAATATTTGACAAAGGAGGCATGAACACTCAATGGAGACAAGATAGCCTCTTCAATAAATGGTGTTGGGAAAATTCGACAGATACATGCAAAAAAATGAAACTGGACCACCAACTTAAACCAAATACAAAAATAAACTCAAAATGGATACAGGACTTAAACATTAGAAGGGAAACCATAAAAATACTAGAGGAATCCACAGGCAACACAATATCAGATATATGCCGAAACAATTTTTTCACTGATACTTCTCCAAAGGCAATGGAAGCTAAAGAAAAAATGAACAAACGGGATTACATCAAAATAAAAAATTTTGCACAGCAAAAGAAACTATCAACAAAACAACAAGAAAGATCACTGTATGGGAGAACATATTTGCAAATGTTATCACTGATAAAGGTTTAATCTCCAAAATCTACAGCCAACTTATACACTTAATAAAAGGAAGATGAACGATCCAATAAAAAAATGGGCAACAGACTTAAATAGAACCTTTTCGAAAGATGACAGAAGGAAGGCCAAGAGACACTTGAAAACATGTTCAAAGTCATTAATCATCCGAGAGATGCAAATCAAAATGACAATGTGATACCATCTTACATCGGTCAGAATGGCAATCATCAACAAATCAACAAACGACAAGTGTTGGCGAGGATGCAGAAAAAAAGGAACCCTTGTGCACTGTTGGTGGGAATGCAGGCTGGTCCAGCCACTGTGGAGAACAGTATGGAGTTTCCTCAAAAAACTAAAAATGGATCTCCCATTTGACCCTGTAATCCCACTCTTAGGAATTTATCCTAAGAAACCACAAACACCAATCAGAAAGGATTTATGTACCCCTATGTTCATAGCAGCACAATTTACAATAGCTACAATTTGGAAATAGCCTAGGTGCCCGTCAGCAGATGAGTGGATCAGAAAAGAGTGGTACATCTCCACAATGGAATTCTATGCTGCCATTAAAAAGAAGGAATTCTCACCATTTGCAGCAACCTGGATGGAACTGGAGATCCTTATGCTTAGTGAAATAAGCCAGTCAATAAGGGAGAAGCATCACATGATCTCACTCATTGATGGATAATAAAGAACATTATAAACTGATGAACAAAAGGATAGATACAGAGGCAGTAAAGCTTCAAACAGAATGTGAAATTAAAACAGGAAGATTAAAGTTAGGTGAGGTAAATAAGAAATCAATCAAAGGACTTGTAAGCATGCATATAAGCATACCCAATGAACACATACACTGGGGGGGGGGTTGGGGTATACCTGCGAGGGAGGGGGGGCAATGGGGAGATATGTATAAAAAATTTTAAAAAAGAAACCTACACACATATATCCAGTGAAATGAGAGATTTAACTAGAGTACCTCATAGTGACAATCCTTTCACTTTCTACAAAATGGTAAAAGCAAACACAATAAAACACTAGTGCTTTTCAAGTAATATCTTATATAACCACTTAATCTTTTCCCATAAGTCACAAATCTTGATGCAATGAATAGGAAGGGTGAGAAACCCCAGGTAGTCATTTGCACTCGCACCATTAATGGAGTTAACCTGAGAAAATCCACTTTTTAAAATTAATTGAATTTATTAGGATAATATGGGTTCACAAAACCATACACAACTCACATGTCATCTGCACACTGCATCTTGCACCCATGACCCCAAGCAAAGTTGCTTTCTAAGCCTATTTTATTCCCATTTACTCAATTCCATCCAGCCCCCAAATTCTTTTCCTCTGGCTATCACCACACTGTTGTCTATATGCAAGTGTCATCACTTCTCTTACGATTTCCTGACTTCATGCTATATCTTACTATGTGAAAGGGTCTATCACAAAGGAATAATCATTAGTTATATATAAAGCCTATAGCTCTTGAATACTTACTGATGGAGAATATTTTTATTATACTTGGATTGTTTACTTATCAGATTCTTTTCTTACCAGGTTACTTCTGCTCTTTCTTGTCCTTTTTAGTTTATTTGTTCTTTCACACTCATTCATTCATTCAATAAATACATATTCCAGTACCTCCATACCCAGGCTGTGTTAATGTAATTCAAGACTATGAGAAGGCTTTGCTTACTTTTTTTATAAAAAAAATAGTGATAACTGAGTTAGAAATAATTAAGTTTACATCATGGATTGAACTGTTGAAACTTCACATAAACACAGTGTAAACAAGTATACATACAGCAAACTATGGTTTCTATGAATAATTTGATTCTATGTGTAATTTGGATGTCAATTGCAATTATTTATTACTGGAACTCAAGTAATTGGACAACTAGAAAGATAGAGTCCAACATAGAAAACTTTTGGGGAAAAGTCTACTAATTTTCTAGTTTGTGAAAATCCATAGTGATTTGCAAATACAGATAAAATTGTCATTAGCATCTGTCAAATGTTTGTGTCCTTTCCTTTTTTCAGAATGAATACCTTCAGGGTCTTCAGCTGTATAACAGAACAACTTTTTTTCAGGAAAGAGATGATAGCAGTTGTATTCCTTATTCTTACTTTGATGTGAATTTTGACCTGTGTATATCTTTGCATTTTAATAGGAGTTTCACAATAAAAGACCATGGTTTGTTAAAGAAAATTCAAGTTTAAATGATCATATAAGAAAGACATTATAAAGGATATAGGTTCATTCCAAATAACAGCAAATGACTTCTTGACACAGGCATAAGATTAGCACTCATTGATTGATTAATTAGTATAATAAACTTAATTTTCCTTCTGTATGAAATGGAGCCAAGCCTTGAGATAAAACAACTGTTAGTATACTCATTAAGGCAGTTTTGATGAAAACTATTCAATAAAAATATTTCTGAATTGATATAGAAAATATGTTTTGTCACAGATCTAAAAATAGTGGCAGAGAAGTGTTACCAAAATGACTTCAAGAAAAGAATGATTGATTGTAATTAGAAAACAAATTACATACTAAGCACTCAATTATCATAAATCTTATAGAAAACAAAACCTCTATTAGCATATTAGTACATACTAGAGGCATTGTGTATGAAATTTTATGCATGGGGGGTCCCTCAACCTGGTGTGTGATGAAGCCAGTGTCCCATTCCCCAGCCATGGTCAAGGGCACATAGGATGCTAAGGCCCATCACCAGGGCAACACCCCCCAGTGCCCAGTGGCCTGGCCGCCATGAGTGCTCCCATTTTTGCGATGAAGTGATGGTTAATTTGCATATTAACCTTTTACTAGATAGTAAACCTTTTACTAGATGATACCCACACACCTATTATACCACTAATTCACTTCTTTGTCTTCTAGATATTAACTAAAATGATAAAAAATACATATGTTCAGATAAGAGACAATGAGAAATACTAGCACTTTGGGAATCCTGACTTTCCATCAAATGCTTCTGAACGAAATCAGTTTTTGTAACAGCAGTTCTAACTTCACTCAACTGTACAAAACTCTCCCATGTGCTACCTCATATACTAAGAAACCCTATAGCTTATTAGTTTACATAACTATAGAAACCCTAATCAGAATATTCTGGATATTCAATGCCAATTTGCATTATGCAGGTACAAATGCAAGGACACAGCAGTTTTACTATATATACTGTGCAGGTGTACCTTTCTATAATCCAAGTAATAATATCACTATTTGATAAGAAGACTCTTTTGTCTACGTTGGTATAAAGTGTGTCACTGATCAGCTGGTGCATGGCTACTTTGTGGGGCCCATTTAAGGAAATATTTTGTCTGATATTCCTTATTAGTAATGGCTACTTGTTTTGCAATAAAGTCTCTCTTCTATGCCTACAACTTATCATTTATTCTTCATATAATACTCAGTGTTCAAGGACCTCTGTTCCCACAATCTTCAATTCCATGTATAGTTCCTCGAATTTAGGTTCCCATTTAGGTTTCTTGAAGGTGAATAAGAGTATGACTTTTGAAAAGAGTTAAAATAAGTATGAATAGCTACAAAGATAATATGAGGAAAAGGAGAAGTGGGAAAATGGCACAGAATATATGGATGTGTCCCAAACCTTGTCCCTGAGCAGACAGAGAGAACTGCTGAGGGTCATACTGGGAGTGTTTGTTGGCGAGTTAAGGGAGAGTTATCCTCCAGGAGAATGGGGTTGAGGGGAACTGATGTACTGGGCTACCCTGACTGGGCAGCCCCCACTGCTGCTGGGTTCTTTCTCCTGGAGCCACCAGCTCAGATGTGGATAATGTGCCATCTTGAAGGGGAAAGTGGATGTTTATGGAAGCCTGAAAATCTATAGCTGTGACAGCAACTGAACAGCTGTGAGCCCCAAAACATTGGTCTCCAGTTGGTGCAAACACTTGGATTCAGAGGAGCTCTACACACTACATGAAAAGTTCAGATTTCTCCAGGGATAAGGTGAGGTCTCTGGTCCTGCAGAACAGAAAGGCACACACTGTGCGAGCTGGAGGACCAGGGAAACTCTGCACCTAGAGAAATTCGAGGCTGTTGAGCCTGGCATGATCCGTGAATGTGGAAGGAGGTCTTCAGAGCTGCTAACAGTGGGGATCTCTAGAAAGAAACTCCTTTTGATCTGATGCAGAAGGGCAGCCTAGGAGGTATTAAAGTGTGCCGGCTGCTTGCATAGCAGGGGGAAGGGTGTCTGCACAGACATGTGTTCTTTCCTCTTCAGATACTTGCTTCTGAGTGCTAAGCCCAATTCATAGGATCACCCAGTTGTGGATACTCTGGGGGATTGCAGGGGAAAGTTGTTTTTCTGGAACCTGGGGATCAGACTGGGGAGTGATGTTCAGGGAATCAGCTCTGTGGCAGTCCACTCCTAAAAACCAGTATTGAGTTCCACAGGGAAAGCAATATCTAAGCACCGGCTATAGAGGACCTATAGTCTCAGAAGTCAATCCCAAAACACTGCCATCCAGGGGCTGATTCAAAATTGACTCTTGTGTAATCATAAAAGAATAAAGAGATTAAGACACACTGCCTGCTTAAAAACCAGGATTGCTTTACAACACTGAGCACCAATGGAACATAGGGAACTGCAATACTATCCCAACTAGGAAAAAGGCAGGCCAAATAGAATAGAGGAAGTGAATGATCTTCAATACTGCACATTATATATTTTTATTTTTTAATTATCTAATTTTTTAGTTTTTCATCCTTTACTTAAAACAACTACTTTTTTTCTTTTTGTCCTCAATTGATTTTGCCTTTTTAATTATTACATTTTTATTTTCAATCATTATTATCACTACTATTATTTTATCTTTTTGGAAAAAAAAAGTGTCATGTTGTTTTCTCTTTTATTTTACTTAGGAATTAGATTTCTACATTCTATTTTCATCTTTTCTTTAACATCATTTTACTCTATCTCAACTCTACCTTTATGCCATCACATAAAGATAGAGTTTTGTTTTTTACTTCAGTTTTCCCTAGCCTCGATGGATATTGGTTGTTATTTGTATATTGTATTAATCTCCAGATACTTGTTGCTGACATTTGATGGGATTAGTAGCTGTTCTATTGGAGTTTTCTCTCCATATATATAATTTGTTCCCCTTCTCTTGCTTATTCTCTTTCTTTTCTGTCTTAATTTTTTCTTTTTTCTTTTATTCTTTTTTTTCCTCCCTTTTCCCAATTTCATTCTGGCATTGCTATATTTTCTTTCCTTTACTTTTTTTTTCTTTTATCTCTTCCTCTTTCTCTCCTATCCCCTAATTTTTCTCTCTCTGAAGGTCACATTTATTTGTGACTATTAATATCATGAATAAATTTCTATTCAGTGCCTTGTACATTGTAGCAGGTTCTATTGTATTTTGTGCCTTTAAATCAATGCAGAAAAGAGAGAATTACATAACCAGAGACCCAGAGAAGAGAGACCATGGGGAGACAAAGACACAGCCTGCATATGAAAGAAAATCAGGCATCACCAGAAAAGGAAGTAAAGGAAATAGAGGCAAGCAACTTGCCAGAGAAAGAATTCAGAGAAATGGTCAAAAAGTCGCTGAAAAGAATGGAGGACAGTTTTAGCAATATGAGTCAGAACCAAGAGGAAATAAAGAAGAACCAAGAGGAAATGAATAACCAAGAAAAAATGAAAAATGACATCACTACTGCAAAGAACTCAGTAAAAAGCATCAAGAGTAGACTAGAAGAAGCAGAGGACCATATGAGTGACCTAAAGGACAAGGTAGGAAAAAATACTCAAGTAGAGCGGCTTCTAGAAAAAAAAATTAAAAAGGGGGAGCAGAGCATATGGGAAATTTGGGATAACACAAAACAAAACAAACATCTACATAACAGGGATTCAAGAAGAAGAGGAGACTGTGTAACGAATATAAAGCCTATTTGAAAAAATAATGAAAGAAAAATTCCCTGATATAGGGAAGAGAAAAGGCACACAAATCCAAGAATCTCACAGAGTCCCAAGCAAAATGAACCCCAAAAGACCAACACCAAGGCACATTATAATTAATTTGGCAAACACCAATAAAAAAGTAAGTATCTTAAAAGCAGCCAGAGAGAGACAGAAAGTTACCTACAAAGGAATCTCCATCAGACCAGTGACTGATTTCTCAACAGAAACTCATTAGGTCAGAAAGGAATGAAATGAAATGTATAAAGTCATGCAAAGGAAGGGTCTGGATCCAAGAATACTGTACACAGCAAGGCTTTCAATGAAAATAGAAGGTGAAATTAGGAGTTTCACAAACAAAAAAGGACTAAGGGAATTTATTACCACCAAAACATCAATACAAGAAATGCTAAAGGGTATGCTGTAAAAATAAAAAAATAAAAAGGAATGAAAGAAATAGGAAAGGCAGAAGGAAAACAAGGGTAAAGAATAAAAATGATGACAAATAAGTACCTATAAATAATAACTTTAAATGTAAATAGATTAAATGCTCCAATCAAAAGACATAGGCTAATGGATTGTGTAAGAAAAAAATGACCTATATATCTTGTGTCTATAAGAAACCCTCCTCAGAAGAAAAGGAGTACACAGACTGAAGGTGAAGGAATGAAAAACAATTTTTCAAGCAAATGAAAAAAAAAAAGCTGGGGTAGCAATACTTACATCAGACAAAATAGATATCAATGTAAAGGACATAAAAAGATATAAGGAAGGCCACTTCATACTACTAAAGTGAACAATCCAAAAAGAAGAAATAACTGGTAAACAAATATGCACCCAATAGAAAAGCACACAAATATTAAAAAAAAAAAACTTCGGGAGGATATCAAGGGAGAGATTGACAGCATGCTATCATGGTAGGAGACTTTAATACCCCACTATCAGCATTGGACAAATCCTATAATAAAAAAATCAGCAAAGAAGCATCAATCCTAAATGACTTACTAAACCAGATTCAATTAATTGAAATCTTCAGAACATTTCACCCAAAGTCACAGAATATACATTCTTCTCAAGTGTACATGGGTCATTTTTCAAAGATAGACCATATGTTGGGACACAGGAAAAGTCTCTTCAAATTCAAGAAGATAGAAATCATATCAAGCAGCTTCTCAGATAACACTGGCATAAAACTGGAAATCAACTACAATAAAAACAATCCAAAGAAATCAAACACAGGAGGCTAAACATCATGCTATTAAACAACCAGAGAGATCAAGGAAGAAATAAAAAACATCATGGCAACAAATGACAATGAAAACACAACAATCCAAAATCTATGGACACAGTGAAAGCAGTCTTGAGAGGGAAGTTCATATCTCTACAAGTTTACTGCAAAAACCAAGAAACAATGGCAATAAATTACCTAACCTTACAACTCAAAGAGCTAGGAAGAGAGCAACAAGAAGCAGAAGGAAGGAAATAGTAAAGATCAGAAGGGAGATAAACAACATAGAGACCAAAGAAACAATTCAAAAGATCAACAAAACCAAGAGCTGGTTCTTTGAAAGGATAAACAAGATTAATGGACCTCTAGCCAGGCTCACCAAGAAGTGAAGAGAGAAGACACAAATAAATAAAATGAGAAATGAAGGAGGATAAATAACAACAGAGATACAAAGGATTGTTAAAAAAAATACTATGAATAACTGTATTCCAACAAATTGGACAACTTGGAGGAAATGGACATATTCATAGAAAAATATAATCTTCTAAAACTCAATCAGGAAGAATCTAAACATCTAAATAGGCCAATAACTATAGAAGAAATTGAA
Organism: Lasiurus borealis; assembly: GCA_004026805.1. Lineage (NCBI taxonomy): Eukaryota > Metazoa > Chordata > Mammalia > Chiroptera > Vespertilionidae > Lasiurus > Lasiurus borealis. The sequence continues at coordinate 157,949 of PVJN01000850.1, forward strand.
GTAGTCATCAAAAAGCTTCCAGCAAACAAAAGTCTGGGGCCAGATGGCTACACAAAGCAGTTTTACCAAACATGCAAGGAAGAATTAAAACCTATCCTCCTCAGATTCTTTCAAAAAATTCAAGAAGAAACACTTAACAAGTACCTTCTATGAAGGCAGCATCACTGTAATACCAAAACCAAATAAAGAGAATACAATGAAAGAGAATTACAAGCCAATATCCCTCATGAACATAGATGCCAAAATCCTCAACAAATCCTAGCAAATCTGATCCAGCAGTATATCAGAAAGATCATACACCATGAGCAAATAGGATGTATCCTAGGAATGCAAGGATGGTACAATATCTGCAAATCAATAAATGTGATACATCACATAAATGAAGAGAAAAAATCACATAATCATATCAATTGATTCAGAAAAATTATTTGACAATATTCAACACCCTTTCTTGATATCAACGCTTAACAAAGTGGAAATAGAAGGATCATACATCAACATCATAAAAGCCATATATGATAAATGCACAGCTAACATCATATTCAATGGGCAAAAACTAAAACCATTTTCCCTAAGTTCAGGAACAAGACAGAGATGCCCACTCTCTCCACTCCTGTTCAACATAGTAATGGAAATGTTAGCCATTACAATTAGACAACAAGAAGAAATACAATGCATCCAAATTGGAAAATAAAAAGTATAGCTGTCCTTATATGCAAATGACTTGATACTGTACATAAAAAAACCGAAAGACTCCATCAAAAGACTAACAAACTTAATAAATGAATTCAGCAATGTAGCAGGATACAAAATTAATGCCAAGGAATCTATAGTGTTTTTATGTACCAATAGTGAACATACATAAAGAAAACTAAAAAAGCAATCCCATTTATCATTGCACCAAAAAGATTATGATCCAGAAAAAACATAACTAAGAAGATAATAGACCTATACATGGAAAACTACAAGACACTGAAAAAAGAGACAGAGAAAGATATAAACAGATGGAAGAGCATACCAGGCTCATGGATTGAGAGAATCAACAGCACTAAAATGTCCATACTACCCAAAGTAATATACAGATTCAATGAACTCCCCATTAAATTACCAACATTGTATTTCACAGACCTAGGAAGAACTCTCCAAAGATTCATCTGGAATAAAAAAGATCCTGAATAGCCACAGCAATCCTGAGAAAGAAGAATAAAATAGGTGGGATCTCAGTACCAGATTTCAAGATGTATTACAAAGCCACTGTTCTCAAATAGCCTGATACTGGCACAAGAATAGCCATATAGACCAATAGAATAGAATAGAGAATCCAGCTATTGACTCAAACCACTATGCTCAATTAATATTTGACAAAGGAAGCATGAACATACAATGGAGTCAAGATAGTTTCTTCAATAAATGGTGTTGGGAAAACTGGACAGATACAAACAAAAAAAAATGACCATCAACTTACACCATACACAAAAATGAACTCTAAATGGATACAGAACTTAAACATAGATGGGAGACCATAAAAATAGTAGAGGAACCCTCAGACATATGCCAAATAACTTCTCCTCTGATAATGTTCCCAATGGAAGCTAAAGAGAAAATAAACAAATGGGACTACATCAAAATAAAATGCTTTTGCACAGCAAAAGAAACCATCAACAAAACAACAAGAAAGCCCATTGTATGGGATAACATATTTGCAAATGTTATCCCTGCTAAAGGTTTAATCTCCAACATCTACAGGCAACTTATACAACTTTACAAAATAAAGATAAATGATCTAATAAAAAAAATGGGCAATGAACCTAAATAGAATCTGTTTGAAAGAAACAGAAGTAAGGCCAAGAGACACATGAAAACATGCTGAAAGTCACTAATCATCTGAGAGATGCAAATCAAAACAACAATAAAATACCATCTCACACCTGTCAGAATGCCTATCATTAACAAATCAACAAAGGACAAGTGTTGGCGAGCATGTGGAGAAAAAAGAACCCTCATGCACTGCTGGTTGGAATGCATACTGTGAAGAACAGTATGGAATTTCCTCAAAAAACTAAAAATGAAACTCCCATTTGACCCAGCAATCCCACTCTTAGCAATATAAAAAAACTAGAAACAGCATTCAGAAAGGATATATTCACCCCTAGGTTCATAGCAGCACATTTCACCATAGCTAAGATTTGGAAACAGTCTAAGTTTCCATCAGCAGATTACTGGATCAGAAAACAATGGTACATCTACACAATGGAAAACTATGTTGCCATAAAAAAGAAAAAAATTCTTACCATTTTCAGCAACCTGGATGGAAATTGAGAACATTATGCTAGTCAATAAGCTAGTCAATGAAAGAAAAATACCACATGATCTCACTCATTTATGGATAAAAGAGAACATTATAACTGAAGAACAAAAAGATAGATACAGAGGCAGTAAAGCAGACTGTCAAATTAGAGTGGGAAAGTTTAGAGAGAGGAGGGGTAGATAAGAGATCAACCAAAGCACTTTTATGTATGCATATAAGCATAACTAATGGACACTGGTAGGTTAGGGCATGCATGGGAGGGGGGACAATGAGAGCATATGTTCACGTGTAATGCATTAATAATAAAATTTTTAAAAGAAAAAGGCAATATGAGGAAAAGAGAGAAGATAGAGTATGAATGAAATTAATTCATAAACTAAAATAAATACCACCTACCTTAAAATTTAATACATTCCCATCATTTTCTGAAGTCCTTTAGGTGTAAAACCTCAATGTTCTCAAATAAAATGGTATCTTAGGGTAAAATCTGAGTAAGGAATCCTATATAATCAAAGGCCAGAGACTGTAACAGCATTATGACCATAATGACCATTAGAACAGAACCACCACAGCCCTTCACTGGGCTGACTCTACCCCCACACAAGTGGTTAGGCATGATCAGGCAGGCAAGCAGAATGGTTAGAGGTGATCAGGTATGCAGAGGGCCCCTCACAGGGCTGGCCCCACCCACAGCAAACAGTTTGGGGTGATCAGGAAGGCAGTAGAGTGGTTAGGGGGAATTAGGTAGACAGACTAGAGGGGTTAGGGGTAATCAGGCAGGCAGATAGGGTGGTTAAGGGTGATCAGGCAGGCAGGGGTACAGTTATGGGCATCAGACAGGCTGGCAGAGTGTTTAGGGGTGATCAGGCAGGTAGGCCAGTGAGCAGTTAGGAGCCACTGGTGCCAGGTTGTAAGAGAGGGATGTCTGAGGGGGCCTGGAGAGGGTTCAGGCTAGGCTAAAGGACACCACTCCCTCCCTCCCATGTGCATGAATTTTGTGCACTGGGCCTCTAGTGTGCATAAGTATGTAGTTAGATTTTCAATACTCAGATTATTCTCTTTTTTTTTTTTTGTATACACACACTTTATTAATTTCTCTCAAGCAAAAAATCAGGTACTAAGTATTCATTTTAGACTTCCAATTTGCTCATGATGGCATTGCTACTATAGAATGCATTTCCAGGAATAGAAAATATTTTTATTCTGAGATACCCACACTGTTTTGAAAGATTAGGAACAGCACAACTAAAAGGAAATCAGAGAAAGGAAAGAGCTTGTACAATGAAGCATGTACTTTTGGATCTTACTTTCTCTTATGAACAGCTTTTCTGGAAAGAAAGGTCCCTGGCAATATTGATCATAATTGAAGTGTTAAAAATCAGTAGGGTAGTCTGTGGGATCAAAAGCAATGCTAATTTTATTTTATTTTTCTTTTTGGTTGAGATTTTAAAAAATTTTTTATACATATCTTCACATTACCCCCTTCCCTCCCAGACATACCGCAACCCCCCAGTGTCTTGTATTCATTGGTTATGCTTATATGCAGGCATACAGGTCCTTTGATTGATCTCTTATCTATCTCTCCTAACCTTAATCTTCCTGCTGTAATTTCACAGTCTGTTTGATGCTTTACTGCCTCGGTATTTATCCTTTTGTTCATCAATTTATAATGTTTTTTATTATTCACAAATGAGTGAGATCATGTGATGCTTCTCCTTCACTGATTGGTTTATTTCACTAAGCATAAGGCTCTCCAGTTCCAACCAGGTTGCTGCAAATGGTAAGAATTCCTTCTTTTTAAAAAAATATGTATTTTATTGATTTTTTACAGAGAGGAAGGGACAGAGATAGAAAGTCAGAAACATTGATGAGAGAGAGACATCAATCAGTTGCCTCCTGCATGCCCCACAGTGGAGATGTGCCTGCAAGAAAGGTACATGCCCCCAACCAGAATCAAACCTGGGACCTTTCAGTCCAAAAGCCAGCGCTCTATCTACTGAGCCAAACCAGTCTCCGTGAATTCCTTCTTTTTAATGGCAGCATAGAATTCCATTGTGTAGATGTACCACTGTTTTCTGATCCACTCCTCTGCTGATGGACACCTAGGCTGTTTCCAAATTGCAGCTATTGTAAATTGTGCTGCTATGAACATAGGGGTACATAAATCCTTTCTAATTGGTGTTTGTGATTTCTTAGGAAAAATTCCTAAGAGTAGGATTACTGGGTCAAATGGGAGATCCATTTTTAGTTTTTTGAGGAAACTCCATACTGTCCTCCACAGTGGCTACACCAGTCTGCATTCCCACCAACAGTGCACAAGGGTTCCTTTTTCTCCGCATCCTCGCCAACACTTGTCATTTGTTGATTTGTTGATTGCCATTCTGACAAGTGTAAGATGGTATCGCATTGTCATTTTGATTTGTATCTCTCGGATGCTTAGAGACTTTGAAAATGTTTTCATGTGTCTCTTGGACTTCCTTCTGTCGTCTTTCGAAAAGGTTCAATTTAGGTTCATTGCCCATTTTTTTTATTGGATCATTTATCTTCCTTTTATTAAGTTGTATAAGTTGGCTGTAGATGTTGGAGATTATCAGTGATAACATTTGCAAATATGTTCTCCCAATCAGTGGTCTTTCTTGTTGTTTTGTAAATGGTTTCTTTTGCTGTGCAAAAGCTTTTTATTTTGATGTAGCCCATTTGTTTATTTTTTCTTTAGCTTCAATTTCCTTTGGAGCAGTATCAATGAAGAAGTTCTTTTGGCATATATCAGAGATAGTGCTGCCTGTGGATTCCTCTAGTATTTTTATGATTTTCCTTCTAATGTTTAAGTTCTATATCCATTTTGACTTTATTTTTGAATTTGGTGTAAGTTGGTGGTCCAGTTTAATTTTTTTGCATGTATCCGTCCAATTTTCCCAACACCATTTATTGAAGAGGCTATCTTGGCTCCATTGTATGTTCATGCCTCCTTTGTCAAACATTAGTTGAGCATAGTGGTTTGGGTGGATATCTGGGATCTCTATTCTATTCCATTGGTCTATAAGGCTGTTCTTGTGCCAGTACCAGGCTGTTTTGAGAAGAGTGGCTTTGTAGTATAGCTTTAAATCTGGTATTGAGATCCCACCTACTTTATTCTTCTTTCTCAGAATTGCTTTGGCTATTTGTGGTCTTTTTTTGTTCCAGATGAATCTATGAAGAATTCTTTCTAGGTCTGTGAAATATGTCATTGGTATTTTAATAGGTAGTGTGTTGAATCTATAGATTGCTTTGTGTAGTATGGACATTTTAATGATGTTGATTCTCCCGATCCATGAGCATGGTATGCTCTTCCATATGTTAACATCTTCCTCTATCTCTTTTTTCAATGTCCTGTAGTTTTCTATATATAGGTCTTTTACCTCTTTAGTTAGGTTTATTCCTAGGTATCTTAATTTTTTTGGTACGATGGTAAATGGGATTGCTTTTTGAGTCTCTCTTTTTGCAATTTCACTATTAGTGTATAGAAATGCCACAAACTTCTTAGCATTAATTTTGTATCCTGCTACATTGCCAAATTCATATATTAAGTCAATTAGTTTTGGAATGGAGTCCTTTGGGTTTTTTATGTACAGTATTATGTCATCTGCAAATAAGGAGAGATTTACTTCTTCTTTTCTAATTTAGATGGCTTTTATTTCTTCTTGTCTAATTGCAATGGCTAATACTTCCAGTACTATGTCGAATAGGAGAGGTGAGAGTGGGCATCCCTGTCTTGTTCCTGTTCTTAGGGGAAATGGTTTTAGCTTTTGCCCATTGATTATGATGTTAGCTTGGGTTTATCATATATGGCTTTTATGATATTGAGGTATGCTCCTTCTATTCCCACTTTGTTCAGAGTTTTTATCAAGAAACGGTGTTGGATTTTGTCAAATACTTTTTCTGCATCAATTGATATGACTATGTGATTTTATCTCTCAATTTGTTTATGTGATGTATCATGTTTATTGATTTGCGGATATTGTACCATCCCTGCATTCCTGGGATAAACCTACTTGGTCATTGTGTATGATCTTTCTGATGTACTGCTAGATCCGATTTGCTAGAATTTTGTTGAGGATTTTGGCATCTATGTTCATGAGAGATATTGGCCTATAATTCTCTTTCATTGTGTTGTCTTTATCTGGTTTTAGTATTAGGGTGATGCTGGCTTCATAGAAGGTGTTTGGATGTGTCCCTTCTTCTTGAATGTTTTTGAATAGTCTGAGGAGGATAGGTTTTAATTATTCCTTGAATGTTTGGAAAAACTCTCCTGTGTAGCCATGTGGTCCAGGGATTTCATTTGATGGAAGCTTTTTGATGACAGCTTCTATTTCTTCCATAGTTATTGGCGTATCGAGATGTTTAGATTCCTCCTCGTTGAGTTTTGGAAGGTTAGATTTTTCTAGGAAAATATCCATTTCTTGCAGGTTGTCCAATTTTTTGGAATAAACTTGTTCATAGTATTTTTTAACAATCCTTTGTATTTCCACCGGGTCTGTTGTAATTTCTCCTTTTTCATTTCTGATTTTGTTTATTTGGGTCTTCTCTCTTTGCTTCTTGGTGAACCTGGATAGAGGTCCATTAATATTGTTTATACTTTCAAATAAGCAGCTCTTGGTTTTGTTGATCTTTTGAATTGTTTCTTTGGTCTCCATGTTGTTTATCTCCACTCTGATCTTCACTATTTCCTTCCTTCTGCGTACACTGGGCTTTTCTTGTTACTCTCGTTCTAGCTCTTTGAATTGTACGATTGGGTAATTTATTACCATTGTTTCATGTTTTTTTTACAGTACTCTTGTAAGGCTATGAATTTCCCTATTAAGACTGCTTTTACTGTGTCCCATAAATTTTTATTGTTGTGTTTTCATTGTCATTTGTTGCCATGGTGTTTTTTATTTCTTCCTTGTTCTCTCTGGTTACCCAGTTGTTGTTTAATAGCATGCTGTTTATTCTCCATGTGTTTTATTTCTTTCTATTGTTTTATTATACTTGATTTTCAGTTTTATGCCACTGTGGTCTGAGAAAATGCTTGATATGATTTCTGTCTTCTTGAATTTGAAGAGACTTTTCTTATGACCCAACATATGATCTATCATTGAAAATGACCCATGTGCACTGGAGAAGAATGTATATTCTGTGGCTTTGGGGTGAAATGTTCTGAAGATGTCAATTAATTCCATCTGGTCTAGTGAGTCATTTAGGATTGATGTTTCTTTGCTGATTTTTTGTGTAGAGGATTTGTCCAGTGGTGATAGTGGGGTATTAACGTATCCTACTATGATTGTATTGCTATCAATCTCTCCCTTAATACCCTCCAGGAGTTATTTTATGTATTTAGGTGCTCCTATGTTGGGTGCGTATATGTTTACCAGAGTTATTTCTTCTGGTTGGATTGTTCCCTTTAGTATTATGAAATGGCCTTCTTTATCTCTTGTGATGTCCTTCACTTTGAGATCTAATTTGTCTGATAAATGTATTACAACCCCAGCTTTTTTTTTTTTTCATTTCCATTTGCCTGAAATACCATCTTCCATCCCTTCACCCTCAATCTGTGTGCATCTCTTTTCTTGTGGTGGGTTTCTTTTAGATAGTAGATATGTAGATCATGTGTTCTTAACCAATAGATTACCCTATGTCTCTTGATTGGAGTGTTTAATCCATTTACATTTATAGTTATTATTGATAGGTATTTATCTGTCGCCATTTTTAGTCTCTAGCCCAGAGTTCCTTTTTCATTTCCTATTTCTTTTTATTACAGCGGAACCTTTAACATTTCTTGCATTGCTGGTTTAGTGGCAATATATTCCCTTAGTTCTTTTTTGTCTGTGAAGCTTCTGATTTCACCCTCAATTTTGATTGAAAGCCTTGCCGGGTACAGTATTCTTGGATTCAGACCTTTCCTTTGCATTACTTTGTATATTTCATTCCATTCTCTTCTGGCCTGATGAGTTTCTGTTGAAAAATCAGTAACTAGTCTCATGGGGGTTCCTTTGTAGGTAACTTTGTGTTTCTTTCTGATCACTTTTAAGATTCTTTCTTTGTCCTTGTTGTTTGCCAATTCAATTATAATGTGCCCTGGTGTCGGTTTTGTGGGCTTTGTTTTGCTTGGGATTCTGTGAACTTTTTGGATTTGTGTGGGTTTTTCCTTTCCTATATTGGCGAAATTTTCTGTCATCATTTCTTCAAACAGGTTCTCTAATTCTTGTTCCATTTCCACTCTTTCTGGAACCCTAATTATGCAGATGTTTTTTTTTTTTTCATGTTATCCCAAAGTTCCTTTATGCTCTCCTCTTGCTTTTTAATTTTTTTTTCTAGAAGCTGCTGTATTTGTGTATTTTTTCCTACCATGTCTTCTAGCTCACTGATGCGGTCCTCTGCTTCTTCTAGTCTGCTTTTGATGTTTTCTCTTGAGTTCTTCAAAGCAGTGATGTTATTTTTTATTTCTTTGTGCATTTCTGCATGCTTTTTCTTCATTTCCTCTTGGCTCTTACTCATATTGTCGATTTTGTATTCCATTCTTTTCATCCACCTTATGATCATTTCTCTGAACTCTTTCTCTGGCAAGCTTATTTCTGCTTCTATTTAGTTTAATTCCTTTTCTGGTGATGCCTTGCTATCTGTTGTTTCTTCTTCTGCCCATGGTTTTTCTTCTCCGGGTGTCTGGTTATGTAGTTCTCTCTCCTAGGTTGATTCAAAGGCACAAACTACAACATGACCTGGTACAGCACACAAGACACTGAACAGAAATGTATTCATGATGTTAGTAATCACCAATAAGGTGACCACCAATGAAAGACAAATTAGGGGTAAGTAGAGAAAGAAGAAGAGGAAAATGAGGGAAAAAGAAAGGAAAGAAGTGCCCAAATCAGATTGGGAGAGGGAGAAAAAAGTGAATAACTAAATGAACAAAAAATAAAATAAAGTAAAATAAAATAAAATAAAATAAAATAACAGAAGAAGAAAAAGAAAAGAGAAAGAGAAACAAAGTTAGAGAGAAAAGAAAGCAGATAAGAGAGAAAAGGGGAACAAAACATAGATGTCAGAAGAAAACTCCAATAGTACAGTTGCTAATCCCAATAAAGGCCTGCAACCAATACTTAGAGAGTAATACAAACTGCAAATAACAACCGGTATTGAGGGAGATGAGGGAAAAGAGAGGTAGAAAACAAAGCAAGCAAAAAGCAAAATAAAACAACTAGAATAAGCTAAAACAATCTCACAAAAAAAGTTCAAAAAAATCGATATAATCACTGTTCAGGCAAATAGCAACAAAAGGACATAGAGGAAAAAACAACTTTTTGGCTAGTGAAGACAAGAAGAGAAAGGTTTGTATTGACTTGTAGTAGGGGATTTGAAATTAGATATATAGGTGGGGTGAAATTTTAACCAGGTAAAGAGAAAGAATAGGAGAATCTAAAGTTGGAAAAGGGAAAGGGAAACAAGAGACAAGTTAGGCGGAAAGTGTTGGCTTAAAGGTAGAGTTGAGTTGGTGTAAAATTATGCTAAAGGAAAAATGAAAATAGAATGTAAAACTCTAATCCCTGAGTAAAATAAAGAGAAAACAAAATGACACTTATTTTTTTCCAAAAAGGTAAAAAACTAGAAGTAATAATAGTAGTTGAAAACAAAAATGTAATAATTGAACGGGTAAAATCAATTGAGGTGGAAAGAAAAAAAATAGTCTTTTACTTAAAATATGTAAAAATGAAAAATAAAAAATAAATTAAAAAGAAAAAAAATAGAATGGTCATTCACTTCCACTATTTTTCTGCTTAGCACTCCTGTTTCCCAGTAGGGAAGGCATTGCAGCTCCCTGTGTTGCACTGTTGATGTAGTCCCATTTGTTTATTTTCTCTTTAGCTTTACATTGCATATGTAATACTTTAGTCAGTAAAGAAATTTTTAAAAAAGTAAGCTTTAGCATTTAATGTATTATTTTCTCTGAAGTCAGCATGTTGACTGTGGAATTGCTTCTTCTTTCCACAATAATTTAATTATATCATTAAACCAAAGTAGAAGCTTCTCACTATGGTGTTTTAATTTATTTCCTTAGTTTGTACTAAAGATTTATATGTTACCCTCACCCCTCCCACTCTGTCAGACTGATTAAAGTTCTAAAA